>VXAV01010887.1:486758-497296 GCA_013399715.1 Alectura lathami
AAAAAAACACGAAAAAAAACAACTGTGAGGGGATATAAAGGGGTCAGAGCTGTATCTCAAAATTGCATTTAGTCCAGAACTCCAGTATGGTGTTGTGTGCACATAGAACTGTACTAATGCTGCTCTATTACCTGGATTCCCACTTTCAAAAAACACTAATATATTTGACACTCCTGAACTGAAACATTTTATCATCTAGGAAAAAAAAAAAAAAATGAGGCACTCAATATTGACCTAAAATAAAGCTAACCTCAATCAGTTCTCACACTTGTTTTGTGCTGTCAAATGAGTTTTTGAACTTGCCACTACCTGTCTTGCTTATTCCATCATCAAGACACTTGGACTGCTCCAGACATTTTGTTCCACCAGGAATTTGGGCCAAAGCAGAATCAGGAGGTGGAGGCACTTCAGTTGTTGAGGTAACAGGAATTCACTGTCACTCATCCCAGTAGTGTATTTATGTCCTGCCTGGTTGGTCATTTAGGTCATAAAATCATAGGATGGCTTGGTCAAACCAAGCTAAAATACTATGCAACTTTCAGTATGTCCTTGGAAATAAAGAGACAAGAACAGAGCACAAGATTTTCCATTGCACCTTCCTTTGAAAAAGCATCTTGAGTTTTACCCTTGATTGTCAATGGCAGCACAAAAACACCTGTGCTGGCAGAGGCCAACTATGTTTTTGTGGACTTTTGTGATAGTAGGAATACTGAGCACCCCCTTCCCAGCTATTCTTCTCTACTCTTTAGATGGGATGAAAGAAAAACAAAGACAACACCTTTGCCCTTAAATTCAAGGCTAAAAAAAANNNNAAAAAAAAAAATCAGCAAATGTGTCAGCTTTTTTTTAATATTTCAGAACTAACCCAATGATCCGTCTTTTTTCCATGTGATGTTGTCAAGTAATCAGAGGACAGGAGGAGAAGAAATCACTGCAAGCCACAGTGAGAGCAACGTGCAGATCTGTATCTGTTACAGAGAGTCATCTCTCTGCAAGGTGATCTTAAATGGGTAGGGAGAACTTTTTTCAGTCTTCTCTGCAGTGAGGCCACGTGAGATGGCTGGAGCCCCAGTGTGCACTAGGGGACTAGGCAGAAATGCCATGGGGGCAGCCCCACCACCAGCCTCTCAAAGGAGTTGTTGTTGGAAGGCTTGTTCTGAGGTGCTCGGCCTCGCTAAGCCCCACAATGCCAGACAAGGCCACAAGCATGCTGATACCATATTGTTCCATCTTTCTCCTTAATTCTTTGCCATATCTATCTGCCATTCATAACCACCAGCCCTAGGCTCCTTGGAGCACACTCAAGACCTTGCAATGGGAGCCTTGTCCCTTGACTGAAAGAACCTATATTATCTTTTCCACAGGAACATTGATAAAACTTACATCAAATTCATTTGTTACTCTGAGAAAACTTATGCTTTTTTCTCCAGACACATAACAACAAATAAACTGTGGTGCCCTGAAGCTCAGCCATCCTGTGGCAGCTGGGCTGCATGACACTTGGCTCATCAGGTCAGTGAGCCCACAGAACTCTTGCTGTGCTGTCAGGAGGATAAAAAGATCCAGTAAAGGATTCCCTTTACAAGGGGAGAGAAAAAAAAAAAAAAAAAAGCAAGTTTTACCTAGGACAAGACAACCTGGAAAGCCCATGAGCAGAAAAACACCACAGTTTCCACAACCAGAAAAGGAACAGCAAAACAAGGACATGCCCCAGCAGCCCACACTGTACTGCTCAGCACACAGCTGCTGAGTAAAACTAAGGCTGTCTTTCACCACAAGGCAAGCCCCACAGCTAACAGCAATGATTACATAAACAACAGCAAAACGCCTTTGGTCTTCCGTCTGCCCAGATTGCTGCGCCAACTCTCTTACCCCTTTGCTTTCCCTCCACCCACACCTGCTCTTCTGAAAGCTCCTGTTGCAACTCAGGCCACATTTATACTCTGCTTAATGAGGATGCCCTACATCTGCTGTCACTTACCTTCTCCTCCCTCCCAGGCCCCAGCGTTTTGCTTCCTTAAGTGATCAAAGGCAAACAGAGGCATTTAGCCTGCGGTAGATTGCTCTCGGTGTGATGCTAATTTGGGGTCTGAAAAAAGCTCTCCCTGGCCACTGTAATTCACCTTACAGAGATTTGACTGAAACTGTGATCGAGTTTTTGGTTTTTTTTTTTACTTACAGCGTAGTTAGTGGTGAAATTCTTAATCATTGGCTGCATTTTCAGTGGCCAAAGTGAGCTCCTGAAATCTTCTTGCCTGTCTGATGCACATTTCCCATACTTCCTTTTCAGCTGGACTGTTAGGCACACCTCCAAACATGCATATGGATTTTTCTCTGTCATGTGACCTGCTCCTAATATTCGTTTCTTCAAGCTATGTATCAATTATTATTTTCATTTCTTTTCAAATCTTTAAAGATAATATTTATCCTTTAAAACCTATTTTTAAAGTGGAGTCTTTGTGAAAAATAAATGAATAGAAACAAGAAATAACTTACTTTTCTGCAGTAATCATTTAGGGGAAAGTATTCCACCACTGCACTAATAATAGTAATACCCAGAGAGGGACAATAAGGGTCAAGTGATTTCCACAGAAAGAAAAACAAGAACAGTAACTCCCCTGGCATTGATAACTCCATGGTAGCTGCAACAGCAAGAAAACATATTTTGAATAGATGAAACTTCCAACTAATAAAAGACCTCTGTACTGCTGATGCCTCCACCACATTTCCAGGCAGAATGCACATTCACAGATGTTTCAAAACTCTCTTGCTGTAAGGAAGGGTTTATCACACTGTATATCTTAACATTTCGCAAGAGATAAGCAGTTTGTTTTTTTTTTTTTTTTTTTTTTTCCTTCTCCTCAAATATTTTGTGCCAATGTTTGTTTTGCGCAGCAGGGTTTTTCCAAGTCATTTCTAGCAAAGGCAGGGAGAGGAGGGGGCTGCAATCAATCCTTTCTGAGGGGCAGTAGGATGGCAAAAAGGGGGTATTTGAGTGAGAGGAAAAAGGGGGCACCTGGCACCCACTTTTATTCTTATGGCAGCTGCTTTGTACATCTTGCATAACCCTCTCAAAATAAGTGTCACTGCTTCAGGGAGGGCGGATTTGTGGTTCTTATCTCTGCCACTCTTTCTCCAGGGCTCTCTCCAAGGCAGGTAAAGGTGTCTGTATCAGATAGAGCCTCTTGCCATGGGTTGATCTGCAGCTCCTCACCCACCAAATGGCCAGCTGCGTGTCTGGACATGACAGGACAGCTGCCAACTTCTTCATCTACTTGCAGCACATTTCCTGCCTGTGGTCAAAAAGCTTCTGAGAAAAGGGAAATCAGAAATCAGCTACAGGCCAGATGCAGTGGGATAATATCAACGAGACGTGATTGCAAGGCACTCCATAATACCAGAGCTTTCGTTTTCCCAAGTGTTTGTGTACCATGTCTTTATGATGCACTTTGTACCACTGCAGGTTGACTAATCACGGAGGACATTAATTTAACTGAGCTAGACAAACGACACCGGTGCATTTTCCCTCCTTCCTCTGCCCCGTGTTTGCAGCTCCATAAAAGTGAATGTACTTCACACTTCCGACTTTATTTTTAAGCTCTTGCAGCAGTTACCATCTGGAGTAAGATTTGGGGAGGGGAAGAGGAAGAAAAGACAGGTCAGAAAATAACAAGCTGAGCTGTACAACGTGTGTGTTGTCTTAATTATAAAATAGAGTGCCACACAGCATGGTGCTGATTAATGAGAAGCACCGAGCAGACCTGGGCCCTATGAAAGCTGGAGTTGCAAAGATGGGCTGTGCCTGATGCACACAGCAGGCTGCTCTTGGGAATGGCCTTGGAGCAGCAGAGGAAGTGGTACTACCGAAAGGGTCATGGCAGGCAGCAAAGCAGTGCGTGACACCCTGGGAGGCCACAATAAAGATGTAGTGGCTTCAGAAGGGGATGGATATATGCATGCATATTCTGCAGTGAGAAACTCACTCTACAGCTTTCAGTCAAACAGGGTTGAACAGCACACATTGAGATTAATATATAAAAGCACACGTATGACATATAACAGCACACACTGATATTAACAGCCTGGCAAGTACAATAGGTAAGACAGGTAAGCATCAAACCCCTAGAAAAGCGAATGAACATTTTCATGTCTCTGAGCATCCTTTCCATATCCACTCACCCTTTTTGTCTTCCTGTTCCCACTTCGGAACCTCTCAGCCCTCCCTGACTGCAGATTTAATCTTCTTTTGATTCCCTAAAAACTGCTTATGCAGCAAATCAGGTCACAAACCGGCCAAGGTCTGAACGAAGCTGTGCCAATACCTGATGTTCTACCAATATTTATAATTCATAGATCACTCTTTGCTTGAACCTTGGGGTGCAGGCAGTGACTCAGCAGTCGCAGAGCTCCTATTAGTATTCGTGGGGCACATCCAGAGCATTCTGAACCGCCTGCCTCCCCTGTGCGGTGATCAGACCTATCAGTCTGCGGTGAATAGCTCTGAGGAAGGTTACAGGTCTCCATAGGGACTGCTCATGATCTTTGAAAAGTGCATTTCCCTCTAGCAAGCCATAAATGCTCAGCAGAGTTGCTAAAGATCACTCAAAATATATTATTGAATACTTTGATGCCGTACTCTCATTCAGTGTTATCATATACTTAAAGTATATTAAAAGGTTCCCTAAATACCAAGCACATTTGTGTGGAATAGAATTTATTTTTTCCAAAGCCAGAAGAAAATAGCTTAGGATCATTACAGGATATGTACCTTTTTTTTTTTTTTTTTTGCAATTCTGCAGAATGGATTATAAACTTGACAGCAGTTTTTCTTTTTTCTTTCCTTCCCCATTGTGATAGGCTTTAGTTAACTTCTTTGGATTGTTTTTTACTTGCTAACAGTCCCGAGTCAAAAAGAAAAATAAGAACCTTCCGGATCCTGCCTTGATAAGGTCAGATTGTAGAATTTTTCTTTCCAGCAATTTAGCCAGGCTTTCTCCTTCCAGAATACATTTACCAGGTAATAAACATCTCCAGACAGCCAGGCTGTACAGACTGGAAACAATTAAGCCAAAATTGGGGAAAGCAGCACATGAATAAGTATTCTGCTTTAATGAAATTGGACTGAAATATTCAGGAGCAAAGGAAGTAAAAGCATTTTCAAATTGTATTAATTAGACATATTTGTAAAAATCTGTGCTTATGCAAGTACCTTATCCATTTTTTAATATCAAACTACACAGAAAATTGTCTGGGTAATTGTAAGCCTATTGCTGCAATGACGTGGTCAAACACCAGGCACACAATGACATTTGGCGTACATAATTTAATATCTAGTAGCAATAAGAAAGAAGTTTACCCAACATTCTTTAAGCTAAATAACAGGTAACTTGCCAAAAACAGGTTAAAAGGGTTTTTCTTGCTAAAGTAGAAAGAGGTTAAAAAACAGCTTGTTCCAGAAATGAGGTAAGAACTTATTCTATGAAGGAGCCTCATCTCTCAATTAGGTAAGCAATTAAGTAAGTATGCTTAGATCTCCCAGAGATCCGAGTAAATTCATTCTGATACAACCCAGAGTTTTTCTATTATCACAAATATTTCACCAGATCCTAAATTCTGTAGTATTCCAATTTTTGCATAAATGTACTTACCACTTAGACATAACATACTTAATTGTAAATCCATCACTTGTTTACTTACAGGAAAACAAAAAGCACCTGTGCCATTATTTTTAATCAAGTTATCCTCCTACACTTCCTCTGTCCAACATCCTCAAATAATTTATATATAATTCTAAAATAATTTAGAATCCAATAATTTATACATCATGGTTGTGACATCTCTTGGTGTAGTTTTCTCAAGAGACACACAACTAGCACAAAGCTAAACTTGGTTTTGTAAAGCACTATTTCAATTTGGAAAGTTCACAGCATTTTCAAGAGGAATTAATGAACGTGGCTAATAGCTGGATCTGAGTTATAAGGCATTAGCAGGATACAATCATGAGGAAAGGCAATATATAACCTTTAGAGGGGACAATTAGGGATCAATTATTAGAGCCACAGAAGAGCATTCAAAAGCAGCTTCTTCATTAATCAAAGATTATCTCAAATTAGAATATTTAATTATTTGCAAAGGTTCTTTGTGTATTCTTCTGCACACTTCCCCCCCTCAAAAAAAAAAAAAAAAAAAAAACAAGACGCTTCTGGAAAACTGCTAGCTTTTGCATCATTTCATTTTAATGTGGTCTTACAGCTAAAATTCCAAATATTTTAAAGAATGTGTAACACAATCAAAGTAATATATCTCAGAAAATGACATTGCCACAGCTCCTGGTTTTTAATATACTAAGCCTGGTGGGTATTGTTAACTATATGGATGTATTACTACACTGAAAAAAATGTTTTAATATCATTGGCAAGAAAGGAAAAGATGTGAATATCATTGC
Source organism: Alectura lathami (assembly GCA_013399715.1). Lineage (NCBI taxonomy): Eukaryota > Metazoa > Chordata > Aves > Galliformes > Megapodiidae > Alectura > Alectura lathami. The sequence goes on from VXAV01010887.1 coordinate 493,204, forward strand.
CACGATTTGTGGCAGGATGCTAGGGTATAATGCAAGTTTTAGATCAAACTTGTAGTATCTGAGTTTTGGGTTCCCAAGCAACTGAAAATATCCAAAAAATGAAAATATCCAAAATGCCAGACACCAGCATTTGCTCCCCTGCCATCTGCTGTGTCGGAAGTAGATGCACTGGGCTAGGTTAGAATGACCACAGGGACCTTCAGAGTCATTTGACGTAGACTTGCACATACTGCAACTGCAAACCTTTCTGATATAACTCCACTTTCAGCAGAAACGCCTCCTAAACACATGCAGTATAGAATAAGTGACCCTGAAGTACTCCGATTAAAACTCATCACTGTCAGAAAGCATATTAACCTCGTGTGACAAACAAATGGAGCTCAGTCCCCGTCTTTCACCAGGTCTCTCCTCTACAGTTGATTAGTTTACTTGCAGTTACAATGCAGATCTATCAGACTCGCCCACTTTGAGTCTGCGATCTGCTTAGTCACCACGCCAGAGCAAGGCAGTGATGCAGCACGGCTTTGTTCCCAAAGTGTGCTTCTCATGAGTTCAGAGAGGAGCTCCTGCAGAGATGGCCATAAGGGAAGGCAATACAGGAGATGCTGGGGTGATCCTCACTGATAACAGAAAGTGAAATGAATGCAAAAGTTGGAGTCACAGAGATAGGAAAACTCATGAGACAAGTCTTGGGTGGTCTAGAACTCATCTTTGTGGAGACAGGAGTTTAGGGTCACACAGCTCTGCTGGCAGTTTTAGCAGCACAAAGCAAAAGGTTTTACCCTTTCCACACCGAACTGCAACGTGGGAGGTGTGCCACGTGCACCATCACCCTTTTATTTAGTCGTTTCACCTTTCTTTTGTGCTTTGAATTACTGACATTCTGCCAAAGGTAAGGAATAATGATGGACACTAGCTATGCTGCGTCCTGTTTGCAGCAGTTCTTGGAAGAACTTGGTCTGTTTTTCCTTGTACTCTGGGGAACAAGTTATTTTCACACTTCCCACAGTTCTCTTCAATGTTATAATTTGTATTGGTGTAAGATTGTAGAAACACGGAGTGCTATTTGCAGTTACTCAAATGTTCAGCTAATAATAGTGTGTGACATAGTTACTAAATAAATAGCCCTTATCAGAGACTGTAGTCAAAAGAGATGTCTCTGGCAATATCATGCAAACGTATGTGAACATTCAATATCATAACCAGGTCTGAAGAAGACGGACAGTGGCTATGGCATGTCTCACACCTTATTGATTCCTGGCTGCTTCCTCTGCCCTTTGAATCAGCCACTAATTGCCTCAGTGAGAGCAGATTTCAGGATGCTCAAGGTCAGTGCCACTCAGCCAACCACGCCAAGCTCTGCTCCATTTGTTAATTATTTATACCTCCTCACAGCACAAGTCACACACACCTAGGTGCCCTGCACTTCACTCACCATCCCATAATGCTTTATAGGTAAGATGCATCTCTCAGGCTGAAGGAAGGAGCTAAAAGGTTGCAGTTCCCCAATCACTTTAAGTTGGTGCAAGGCTTGGCTGCGGCTGACAGGTCTGGTCTCTATCTAAAGTATGTGTTAATGTTCCCTACTTTTTTGCTAACACTAGCACTTCTATAACCAAATCACGAGCTGGTGCAATATATACTGACTAGCTGGACTAATTTTCAGCCATATATCTGCAAGGGTGCTAGAACACACACAGGGAAAATAGTGAGAATAAATAGCTGGTCTAGGGTAGGGTCGTCCAGACTTTGGTTCTCGGTGGCACTGAAGCCTAAATCAACCACAACACCACCTTGGGAGATGGCTACTGCGTTACGCATCTCCATTTCCTGGATACGCAGTTTAACAACGTGCCACTAAGGCATACATAAATATCTGGACCAACAAAGAGCAAATTATTCATGGAAGGTTGTCTGCGTATCTGAAAGCAGTTAAACAAACAACTTCATTTTTTCAAGTAGTAAATTCATGTGTTTGTTAACCAGAAAAGCAAAAGCCCAGGTTGCTTCATCGGTCAGCTCTGGGNATAAAATTAAATTAAATCTCACATATAACATGGGAAGATCCCAATAATACTGTACAGAGTAAATACTCACAGATTAAAACAAACAAACAAAGAAAACCATTGATTTGAACGGAATTCTTCAGCAGTATCTCTGAAATCTGGGAGTGTCCCATAGTAGATATCACTCAGCTCCCTTATACAGATGTACTAATTTGTGGCAAAGGAGCCACCTGGTAGAGCTGCCCACTGACTTCAGCCAGAGTTTAAGCGGAAACTTAGGAGAATCACTTGCAAGATTTCTCCTATTTTATCGATGTGGAAAAAATGATTTGTCACACATTTTAAGAAAGCACACGATTTACTTTTATATTACAAAAAAGTACACCAATTCTACCATCTATTGGCATGAAAATTGCTTATTGATTTGAAGAAGAAACTAGCAATATTTTACATAAATCTACTGTGATAAAACTAGAGTTTATAGCACTGAGGACTTTTGTGAAGAGTCATTAAAGGTAGGAAATGAGTTTTATGATACAAAAGAATAAAATAGGTTTTTGAAATGTTTTTGCAAAAAACATTGCAGAAGTTTTTTCAAAAATAAATCTGTTCCTACATAAGATATACAAATACATATATATGGTTTCTTCTATCTCCTTTTAATTCAATCGAAATCAATGTTATCTGTATAAAAACACAGATTTTTTTCTTCAGAAAGCAAAATCATTTCTAAAAATGTAATATGACAAAATAATTCTAACAAACAATTCAGAGTAAAGCATCGTGTCTATGCTGCTGTGCATCAGAGGTAGCTCCAAGCTTGTTTAATCACTGCCTTTCTCTGCACCACAGAAATGCATGAGAGAGGGCAGGGGAGCCAAAAGGGACCTGCTACCTGTGCACCAGCACAGCTTCACTCAGCAGCACTGAATGGAAGCAAGGGCCCTGCCTTGACTTCACCAATTATTCTTCAGGGCTATTCTCACCCTTCAAATAAAACATCAGTATATGTGTGGCTAGATCAAAGCCAGAGGTTCCCCATTATCAACCTCTTTTCTCCATTCTGGAAAAAAATTTTATATATTTATTATTCAGCAGAACACTTCAGCATGAAGCTTGGCTCAAGTAAACCCCAATAAATCAACATAAATACACACATGCTTACAGTCAAGTACACGCACAGCCGCTTTGCTGGAACTAGGCTTATGTCAACAAGGGAGCTTCTTGCCTCTCTGTTAATCCTGGTTTATCATACATGATCCCTCAGTGCTAAAAGTGTATCCAACGTGGAGCAGAGGTGGGAGTTTGCAGACATCTGAGCTGCTGAGGCCAACTCGTGTCCCTATGCTGGCTTGGGTGCTTGCTACTTCTCACCCTGCACATCTAAAGGGCTGGATTTCCTGGGGTTGCCCTTGCCTTTAAGAGGGAATCCAAGGAATAAACACTGTCAAAAGGAATTATTGTCTCAGGTGCCACGTTTCTACCTAGTTTAAGATAAAGACACTGCTCTGCATGCAGTTACATCCTTTTTTGCCCAGAAGGTGATGAACAGTGTTTGGAGGGTCCTCTACACAAAAATGGGACTTAGATGTACTTCTTTCCCTGCCTTGTTTTTTAACTCAGAAAGATGATTTCCTAATCTTATTTTAATGAAGTTAAGGCATAATGTGCTTTCTACCACCATGAGTTGAATAAATTTTCACCAGACAGACATTTTGAGAGCTAAATGACAGAGCCCATAAAAATTACTTTACCTGACAGTGGCACGGGCGTCACTTTCCTGACAGAAAGTGAATTTCACTTGACCTTGGAGGAAAAAGTTTCCAACAACTTTTAAGCTAAAGGCTTATCCCCATATGTGTTTCCACAGGTTTTAAATGCTGTAGCTCTTCAACATTTTTTTTTTTTTCCCCGTAAGGTGTTGAAAAAAATGAGGCCATATATTTGGTCAGTGAAGTTAAACTTTTTGCAGCAGGATGCATCTTCTTTTCATTACAGATGTTCAGTGTCTGATATAAAAGAATTCCAATGCCTTTCTGAGATCACTATGAGCTTTTGACAAAAAAAAAAAAAAAAAAAAATAATAA
>VXAV01010887.1:501762-521878 GCA_013399715.1 Alectura lathami
TGGGTTTAATCACCCAAAACAGGTAGAAAGGGCTCAAATGTTCCAGACGGCTGGGCAAGGGTTAACACAGATTGCTGGATGTGGCCACTAGCCATGTTTCCCTGCCCTCCAACTTACTGGCACAAAGGAGCTCACTGGGCTTTGCATTAAGCAACGAAAACACTGGTAACAGCAGCCAGGCTGCCTCAGAGAGAGGACCTCCTTATTTACAGCAGCAGCAAATATTCAGTTGAGCCCTAAATATATTCAAATGTTTCAAGGCATTCTTAAATAATTATTAAATGAAGCTTTTAGGTTGGAAATCTTCACAGTTCTGAATTCAAACAATCCCCCTTTGTTGACACTATGTACATTGTGCCTCAAGGTTCTGAAGCATATGTGTATGTTTTACATCGAGTATATTCATACAGATTTATTATGATCATCCCACAGATATAGGTTGGAATTTGACTTTAAAAGTGCTCATGTTTGTTAAATGGATTCTCCAGAGCCTGAAAACATTGGAAACTCTTGTTTTTCCCCTCAGTCAGAAAGCCTTCAGCAAAGTAATACTCAAAGGATGCTGTCGGATCCCTCCCTTACAGTGCTGCCGCTCACAACCAAAGCGATGCACATATTATGATACAACCAGTGCATCAGATGTGTTTTGTGGTGGAAAATTGAAAAAAGGGAGAGCTAACATCCACACGGTGGCTTTCATGCCCATCCTACATCTCTCCTCCCACCTCCGCTCCTCGCCAGTTCGGATGGTGAACCTGCCAGACTGCTCTCCTTAATGGAAACTTTTCTCAGAGTTTCAAAAGCAGCTGTTGAACAGATCTGATAACCACGCTCCCCTCAGTGTCTTTGAATCCTTCCAACAAATTGCTTTGCCTTGCTCTCAATAGAGATAAAAAGGATTCAACTAAAAATCTATGTCTCACACCTCCTCTTTCCTGTTGCCCTCTCGTTCTGCGGACATAAAAAGCAAAGTAAATGCTGTAGCACAGGTGTGATGCTGTGACAGATATGTGGTCTTCACTTCCGAAGGAAGGAACTGAAGGATCTTCCTTTGGCAATGCTTAAGATCAATCACAATAGCTAAAAAAGGACTCTATTTCTGAGATTTGCCCTTATTTGGCTCTAGCTCTTCTTAATTAGATCAAAAGAAATTCCTGCTGAAACAACAGTATCATCACTCTGCAGACTGCCAATTCTCCCAACAAAAAGCTCAGTTATTTTGCAGACTTAGTCTTTTTCTCTCATCTTTTGTGGTGAAACGAGTGTGTAACGTGTTGTGATCAGTCTTTCTCGGACCCAGCCCGCACTCACCTTCCTGCTTTGTGTGATGTGCTCTCTTCCGAGACCTCCAGAGATCATCTTCAGGACAGCATTTCTGAAAAAATGATTTTCGTAGAGATTTTTCTTTAAAATGAGACTGAAGAAACCACTAATTTAATCAGAGACAGGTCTGTTGGACATAGGGCAGTAGCTGTATCTTTAATGCAGCCTTTACTTTGTAGGTGGTTTTTCCTGACGGTGAGTTATTTCACAAGGTAGTGTAAACTAACTTACCGCTGTATCACTGGCAGTTATGATAATATTGCCAATTAACTAAATATACTATCAGAAATAGGTCTTTCTGAAGTCTTTCTGGAGAGATCAGTTGTAATTTCAGCAAGTCTATCAGGAGGGAATGGAGGATTCCATACCAGCTTTTTCTCTGAAAAATTGTCATTAGTGGTTTGGGGAGTTCTGTACAGCGCATCTTCCTCGTACCTGGCCACCACCTACAACAGAGCCTGCAGCAGATTTGTATCTACAAGTCATGTCAGCAGCACTGCTTCATCACAGTTTCATGATAATTTAAAGTGCTATAAGCCGACATCTTACACGGTCCCCCTCCTAAAACAGTATTAATGCTTGTCTGTTTCCAAGATGAGACTGTGTGAGGAATTACAAAACAACCAAGCAGGAAGAGTGGCTGGCTCAGCTTGTGGCAGTGCGAGGGTGGGGAAAGGCAGCAGCCACAAGCCTGGGGCAAAGAACACGACTTGAGCCTGCACCCTCTTATGTGCTCCTCATAGACAGCAGCTTTGTTGTGTGTACAGTGCTTCAAAAAATAGTGATAAAAAAAGATAAAGACCCTGACAAAGTTTTCTAAAGACGTTTTTCCCAGAGCTGAGCCTGAGCATCTGCAAAAGAGTATATAGCTCTCAGCGTCACTGCTGGCCAAAGCATGCTGCTGCCTTCCTCCCAAGGCTGAACAGAAGGGATACAAAGCAGACAGCTGAAAAGTCAAGCATAAAAGCACTTAAAATATTACTATCGCTGCTTGAGATGTCAGAAATTAAAAAAAAAAAAATAAAGAAATAATTTCTGAAACATTAACTGTTTTTCAAACTGGAAAATAAACCTGTGGCTGGGCTTCAAAGAATCTTCTCGCGGCTATGAAATCCACTGCTGTGAAGGGCAATAAAAAGGGCTGCTGGGAGCCCGAGCAGAACCAGCACCAGCGTGTGGCTGTGCCTGGTACCAGGAGGCAAGTGTCACAAGCTAAAGAGCACCTGGCCACATCCACCACCCCCATCACCACCTAGGTGAGATCTGTCACTCACAGCATCTGAGTGCAAAAGAACAGGGATAAAATTGTGCAGACAGTTATCTACTTGGCATTTTTTCTTCTGAAGTGTTCGACTTTACCATTGGAATGCTGTGCAGCCCGTAGAGACGTTTTGTAGGTAATACATGCATTGTGAGCATATATGGAGCTGCTGCATAAATCCACCCACTGAAATCAATGCAAACACCTCAAAAAGCCTTTAACAAGTTTGGGATAAAATGAAGCCAGTGGATCTGCTAATCTGTATGTGTGAATCTATTCATGTCACTTTAATGTCCCACTTGGTTGTTTTTTATTTCCTTGTCCTGCTTTGACCAGGCTCATGACCGATTCCAAAACATGAAACCACTCCTTGTAAAGTGCTTGTGACGTGACATACCAAGCCCATATCTTTGAGAACATTAACAAAAATAAGGTATGGAGTTTTTTGTCCACATCTAAGGTAACCAAATTAGGATTATTTTCAACAACTAAAGAACAATTTTATCTTACTGTGATGAGTATCTATTTCTCTTTCAAGGTGAGATTTCTTACGGAATACCTCCACGTGTAAGACATTTTATAAGAATTTTCCATTGATAATATTTATAAATTCCAAGGACATTTTAGAATAGCAGCATGAGGCTGCCAGGATTATGTCAGTCAAATTGAGGTCCTCTTTGACAACACAGCATTTTTCCCCCAATATAACTGACAGATGTCTCCAGAGCAAGTCACCTCTTGCATTCAGTGGTCTGTAGCTGACACTCCTCTTATTTTATACGGTAGAACATTAATCCACAATCATTTAAGGCAATTTTTCTCTTCAGTGGCTTTGAAGCAGATAAAGCCATTTGTAACACAAGTCAGACAATTTTTACACTGCAGTGACACATCACACATCCCACATTTTTCTCATCTGCAAGGGTTTCACTCACAGTGGAAACAAGACACCTACTTGATATCATCCAGGGTAAAACTCATGAACTGTTGTGTTCAGTTTACAAAGAAATGCAATGAGGTTTTAAACATTTAAAGTAAACCCACCCTACAATGCTCTCTTATCTTGATTAATAGTTTTACAATTCAAAAGGATGTCAGAAAGAAGCAACATTTAACAGTTGCAATATGCAATGATTTTATGAAAGATTAAATTATGCAGGAAAAAAAAGGTTAGGCTTCCAACATTTGCTTGACATAAGGGAATGAACTGGTTGTGGAGGTTCATTAATCAAACCCTGTAAGGGCTTATTAATAACTTTACCTGCTAGTTATAAAGAAAAACAATGATACTTTGTAACATTTTGAACACTTAGGGTACCTGTAGGAATTGCCTTTGTTAGGAACTGTGTTCATACTTCAACTCCACTAATAAGATGAAAATTGCTGATACCAGTTTGAAAAAATATAAAACAGTAATTTGGGCAAAAATGTGCTTGCAAGAGTGTGTAGTTAATGAAAGCATCTGAGAGTAGTTATCTGGAGTTTTCCTGGGCTAAATCTATTGACCTAACAGCATCTCAACATATCAGACCACATGAAAAGTTGTAATTTTTTTCACATGTATATATAAAGAAGTGATGTTCATCTCGTTTGCTGTGTCAGACAGAGACAACTGTTTGGGTTTTAGTACATGGGGTGCAGACCAGTTCTTTAGGTTTTGCTTAGCAAACTTGCTAATTTTTTTAATAAGTCAATTAAATGCATTAAGTCTCTCTCATCTGAGCTAATCTTGGCTGTGAACAAAATAGTTTTGGAAGGATATCAGGTTTTGTGGTTGAAGATTAATTTCACTCTAATTCTTAATGTACCAAAACATTGCTTGGAATGCCTTTGTGAAAGGTCATTCCCCATCTCTGAAAAGATACAGGTAGAAGCAAATATACAGCACTGATGATTAGGTTATCAGAGAATTGGATTCCCTGTTGTTTCCGCAATGGAATCCCTATCCAGAGTATTGACACATACAATTGAACATGATTTTTTATTTTAAGTAAATAAGCAAAACACCTGAGGGACAGACTTTTTATAGACATTCAACAGAATGGAAAATATATGCTTTTCTACTTTACGGTCCTTGTTTTTCAGCTGTAAAGTTGACTCCCTTTAAAGTTTATTTTAAATCTGTCCCTTTCTCTGCAAGATGTTTCTGTACAGTATTTGGTGAAGATCTCAACAAAGCGTATTTTTTGAAAAGAAATAACATCCTCTGTTTTAGTGCTTTGGTTCTGGTGAATTTGTGTAGGTACCATGAACAAAATAATGAATTTATTTGGAAAGACCTTAATGTACAATCACTAAATGATTTTCCTGTACTGTAACCCATCTCTATAACTATTGAGTAAAAGCAATCAGGCCATATTTTCCTCTCATGCTTATGCAAATCAAAAATAAATCATGCGAAGCCAGCAGACGTGACCCAGTGAGAACAGCTTCCCAGCTGTTAAGTTTGGGCTTAGTCAGGAAAGATTTGTTGGATTCTGTAGTTTACACCAAATGCAAGTAAAGAGCAGATTTATCTTTGCTCCTGGTTCACGTAACATGACTGGGATTGGGTTTTTTTGTACCACACATCATTTTGTTCTCTCCTGAATATATACAGTATGTTAATTGCTGTAAGTAGGAGTCATGACCCCATCCAAACTTTCAGATTCAAACCCCGATGCTCACTCAGCCTTAACATCCTCTTCTTTACACTTATCACATAAAACAGAGGCAATTTACCAACAAACTGCACACCCAGAGAGGAAAATAATGTATCCCTCTCCTTACCATACTTCTGGATTCATTTCTCCCAGGACTTAGCTAAAATTCCCAACACCAATCAGCTTCAAATACTCAATCCATTTTTCCTACATTTTTCCTGCTTCCTGTCTCAGACCTGCCTGTGCAGGCTGTACCTTGAACCAGTCACAGAATATTGTGCCACAGGGCTGAAAGGCGGCTTGGGAAATATTTTACATTTCTCAATGTCTTATTTATTTGTGAAATATGCAAATCACAGGTTGATAGGGCCTGGCTTGCCTTGTGGCCACTCTGAACACACAAGTTTGTATATCTGAGAAGAGACAAATAAGACTGTCTGGGCTAGATCAGGATAGAATTTATAGAGCTTCCCCACACGGTGAAAGATGAATATACATTCACCCTTATACACACAGAGTGCATGCAGACATCAAAATCAAATTGAATTTCTTCTCTATCAAATAAGACAGAACATAATGTATTCTTCAAGCAATCAGTACTACCTGCTCAAGCAGTGATATTTCTGATCTCCTAAGCTCTGTTAGCTTAGCCTTTGGAAGACCTTCCTCTGTGATTAGATAGTGGATGTAATGTGGTCAAATGAATGCTTGTATCAGTTTGTGTACACGACCACTGATGTCTAGGTGTTGATATCAGGGAAAACAGATCCCTTCTGGTCTACATCCTAAAATCTGGAGAGAGAACAGCAGTTTCTTAAATCAGGTAACATCAAGGTAGGGAGAACAGACCCTGCTTTACCAGCTGTAACCTTTACTAAAATTACTCAGTACGAACAGACATGCAATATCAAACCCCACACATTAAAGATTCTCCCCTGTAATATGCTGAATATAAGTAGCAATAAACTTGGTCTTTTTTCCACAATACGGAGCATTCTGGGCAATAAAACACAATACCTGTTTCAAAAATAGTTCCTAACTAATATTTCCTTTTAATAAAGCAGATGCATGAAGTGATCAAGGCCTTATTCAATCTAAGCACTTAAATTGCTTAAAAGAATGTAAAAGAGAAGCAAAAAGCCAAACCGACGGCTACCTGCAGTGCTGGGCAGCCTTAGACTTAGACAGGGGCTTCACAGACAATATTCGTCAGTCAAACCTGGCTTCCAGGGCTCTGCACCTTTAAAGCTGATGGGAAAGTCAATGGCTGGTGCCGGGCGGAGGTTTGGAGATCACCCTGCAGTCCCTGGTAGGTTTAAGAGCTCAATTCTTATATATTTAAGTGCATTTGTAATCTGTCCACTGTAATTACACCCACTGCAGCTCTGTCGGTGTCCTCGCTGTGCTGGATTGCGGTGTCCACAGATCACCCTTAAGCATCTGGGAGCATTTCGCCAGACCTCGTGCAGAGACAGGGCTTGACTCTCACTTCCAATCCCATCAGCCTTTTCCTTTTGCAAACCTGCCTTGATCTAAAAACCATTTCATTAGGATCTAATGTCTGCCTTTATGAACAGATATTAGCATTTATTTCCTTTGTTTGTTAAAGAGTTACACTTCCCAGTAAAAAATAATAGCTTTATTGGTTTTCTTTATGTGGTTAATTCTTTTCTTTTTTTCTTTTTTTTTTTTTTTTTTAAAACAGCAATAGCAGCAGCAACCAACAGTGAGATTTCAGATCTTTTCAAGTCCTTGAATTAGGAATCATTCAAGCAAGTAAACTCAAAACAGCTGCAGTAATTGGCTAAAATTGCCACTTTTAATGACACAAATTACACCGGAGTGATGTTTAATGAAAGCTACAGTTCCTAGCTTCTATAAGCAAAATTTAAAACATTCTCCTAAATTGTGTTGACCTCACTCATTTAATACCCTGCTAATCTTTGAAAATTAGAAACAAATGCTTCAATTAAGAGACAATTAATTGACAATTAATTCAACAATAAGCAGATGGCCAGAAAGAGCATCATGCTATTAAATGAATCAAATGTGAGAGGGAGCATTTGGCCTTTCTTCTATAACACCCTACACCTTGAAAAGCAAAAAAAAAAAAGCACTTTTTGGAAAAAAAAAAAAAAAAGGAGGAAGCATGTGGATCTTTTTGTGTCATGCTGTGCAGAGCTATAACTTTGAAAAATGAAAATAAAAAGCTTATTTACATCTGTATTTTGGTCTAGGGGATAGGAAATGTGAATTAGGATAGGAATAAAGAGAAATAGCATGCACAAGCAGGAGGATTTACAATAGCTCTTGCACCCCAAGGCCTAATAGATGAAAATAAAGCCGCCATTATCATCAAAACTGCAGATGATCTCATAAAGGGCTTGTCTACACAGGGAGGTCAGCACAGAACACGCTATGTTATGAATTTAAAGTGCAATTGCAGCTTTGCTTTCCTCTCTGCACAGGCACAATGGCTGCTTGCCTGTGCTTACAAACATGTGGCTCACGAGAGGCTCAAGTTAGGAATGCCCACTCTGATCCCAGTGCGTTAACCAAAACAGGAGGAAGTCACTGCAAGCCCAAAGCAAAGGTCAAGCTCGTAGCCCTCAGGATGCAGCTGGGGAGGTTGCTGACCTGCACCGAGTCTCCCACTTCTCAGCCTCACACCCCAGGAGGCGATGAACAGCAAAGGCTCCTTACATTCATCTTCCCACTCCTTCCCAACCACATTCCCACAAGGACTGCCTAATGGTTTGTTACTCTTATCACATCTTGGTACACTTCTAATCATTTTGCAGGGAGGGTGAAGAGAATGGCTCAGATCTTGAACTGCTGAAGTGCAGCACAATTCTCCCTCAGCTGAGCCTGAACTTCACTCTGTGTATCTCAAAAGGCCAAAGCCAGATTACAAGTGACATTGAGGATATTTTCAAATAACTCCATAAAATAATCCTTCTTCAGTTTTTACGTCATTGAGAAGATAAGTAAAATTCTAATTTTTCTGAGAACAACCTTGTGTATATAAACAATTTTATGCTGAATATTTAATGCAGTACATAGAACAGAGAAGACAGCCCAAGCAAAAGAGTTACGATTATGGCGCACAAAGAAATACGTTTTGTTAGCAAAAAAAATTAAACTATTTTCTCTCAAGTTACATAAGATAAATGGATGAGAAAAGATAGATTAGACCAATGTGAAAGTTCCTGATGAAGAACTTGATCTACAGATAAACCGATATTCTCTGAATTTTGATTTAACCTATATGGAAGAGATTAATATAATTAATGACTGAGACACATAAATAAAACATTTCAGTCATCCTGCACATAGCACTGCAGGAGTTTCATTGTTATTGTATTTTATGCAGTCTGGTGATGGCTTCAGTGGTAATTTATACTGCATAAACCTTGACACCTTGTGTGGCAGAAGAAGTAAGCTTGGCTTTCTAGGGCTTCAACATAGGCAAAGCAGGCAGGGTTTCTTCTACTTGGAGTTTTCTGTGTTTTGTTAATATTCATCAGATACTCCTGTCCTTTATTTCAATGAATGTCTCTTAATCCCACTATGAGAACCTAATCCAAAAGCTGCAGCAGCAAGACCATTAAGCAAATTCATGAATTCTTTACTCTTAATACTCATCTTTCATATGTCAACATAAAAGTGATGTTTTTTTTCCTTTAATATTAATAATAGATTTGTACTTGAAAAAAAGTTTTCTGAGATATTCTAAAAGTTAAACACCCAGATAGAAGTTGCCTTCTAAAATCAAATATATTCTGCAACTTGTGCTTGGATGCACTGATGTTTTCACCAGCGCACCTCCTGAGCTCACGAGACTCTAGAGAAAAGTTTGCATGGTTTAGACAAGAAACAGGCAGACAAAACTTATTAAGCTGGATTTTCTCAGGTGGTTCCTGAAAAGCTTTGCTGAGGAATACAAGAAAGCTGAAAACATCAATGGAACTGGAAATAAACTTGTACAGCACCAGAGCTACAATATTAAGTACAGATCTTTGATTGCTACTCAGTTTTCTCCTGTTAAAGCTTAGGGATTGACACTACTCAATAACAAAAACTACAAATTATACATTGACCTATGATGTGCAGAATCATAGGGGAATATATACTTATAAATCTCTGCATTTTTACACTTGAGTAATGAAGATTTAATTATGGACATCATTACCTTAGTTGCTTTAGTTTTCAAGGAGAGAGATCTTGTAACTTACCATGGGATTCTCTTGCTTTTTGCCAAATCCAGCCACAAGAGTCTGAGTCTAGTTTCTTGTATCAGTTGACTCTACAACGTTGCTTTAAACTGCTTAAAAATGTGTCTCATTCCTTCAGTAGACTTTAAGAGTCCCAGCAGTTTTGTGCCTGTCCCTTCACCTGGAATATCTCNGCCAAAAAACAAGCATTCAAATAAAAAAAAAAAAAAAAAAAAAAAGGAAAAGCTTTTCTTGGAAAGGAGTTAATTTTGATTAATTTCTTTACCTAATTTAATTTTAAACTTGAAGTAAATAAATAAGCATATTTTCTCTTAGTCTTTTCATTCTTTTCTTTTGAAATGTCTTTTAAAAAATGATGTTGTAACACGGGAGTCCATAAGTGAAACAAACAAACAAACCAATGCACCAAAATCATGAAATTAGAAAGTCTGGTTTAGTATGAAGCACCTTTTCCTGGGAAATTTGCTAATTTAAATTTTCATGCTAATGTGATATTAAAAAAAAAAATGCAGATCAAGAAGAAAGAACAACTTCTACTCATAGTCATGCAGCAAAATGTGATATTTAGATAGACATTTTTTCTTTTCAATCTGAGCACTATTTTTTGTCTAAATTTTTAAGATTATGTCCTTTGATTTTCTGAAAACTGAACATCAGTGGTTTCATTTCTGTAGTAAACAAGATATTTAGAAAAAAAAAAGAACATTTTTACCCATCCAGCAAACAGCTATCAGAATTATTAATATAACTTATATTCATACTAATTATTATATTAGTGAATTGTAGCATTAGAATAATCCAGAAATGTTCCAAATGACCAGAAGTTATCTGGACAAAACATCTTGTCAATATTTTAACATAGTGTACAACGTTCTCATGCTTTGGTTCCAGGCTCAAACTGCTTATCTAATGGCACCAAAATTAAAGGTTTGCCTATCACAACACTCCACCGGTCAATAGAAACCATTACTGTGAAGGAATTGCTGACTGCTGTTCAACACTACACCAAGATCAAAGAGGCAGATTTTTAAACTGTCAAATTCAAGCCCAGAGTATGGTTGATTCCTTTGTCATTCAGGGTATTTGAAATACTAATGTAAACAAATAAGTTTTCCATTACTAATGATAGCTAAAGATGACATCATATATTTCACCCCAACTAGCTGATCACATGTAAACATTCGTATGAAGCTGGTTGGATGCGGGACCAGAGATCTAATGGGAGCCATGCTCAGTGATGGTTTGTGCTGTTTTGAAAATTAAAAAAAAAAAAAATAGAAATTAATAAATTTTCTAGTCTTTTGCCCTAATTTTCCTTTGTTGCTACTGGAGCATTGTCTCAACCATTGTGCATAGCCTTTCATCAAGTGTTGGCAGCTTATCACCAGCTCCAAGGCAGGATACAGGTTTAGCAGGGTATTAGCATTAGTATTGTCTCCACTTGAGAACAAAAACTTATCCAGTCGGCTAATTAAAGATATAGTAAACCTTGGCAGTTTATTAAAACTCCTGTGCAATTTATTATAAACAATCCCACCAAGAAGTTACACTCCTGAAGCTGGCTGATCTGCAGTAAGGCATTTTGGGGATGTACCAAGGATAATGTTCCCTTCAGATCCAGCTCTGTCCCTTTGCTAATCTCCTGTCAGCTGAATTCTCCTTGCTCTTCTCAGTTTTGCACCGTGGTTCGCTTTAGAAATCCTTAATTAAAGACCTAGGTAGTTTACAAAAGTGTGACATCACTCATGTGTCAGCATCTCAGCTAACAATTGCCGAAGTTTTTGATTTTTTTTTTTTAGTCAGGGACCCAAGAAATGTGTGGCTCTGCAGCTCACTCTCAGGGTCTTTGAAATGCAAATAAGTAAGTCCAGTAGACTGAAACTCAATCTGAATTACTTAGAAATGTCAGAATAAGCAAAGCTTTGCAAGTGCAATGCCCTATTTAACAAACCTTTTTAAAAAGATCATGGTGGAAAGTGTTGAGTTTGTCACTTGAAAGTCTTCAAAGATTTCTCTCTCTAATCACAGTTAGCAGACCTTTCTGAGCAAGGTTTTGAAAGTACAGGTGTAGATGTGTCCTTAGCCAAAGTACACAGTCTGCATCCAGTTCACCAAAGACAGTTACAGGTTTTACACAGTGTGGGGTCAATGTGGTGGTGCAAAGGATGACCAACTCAACACCCTCTCTGGATGCAGTAATCCTGTAGCTGACTTCACAAAGGGTTCTCCACAAGGGAAGGGTCAAGTACTCAGCGATGGGTTTAGTCAGCCCTGATTTCAGCAATTCACACTGCATTTCACTAGTACAAGTGCAAGGTGACCTTAGCCCCAGTTACGTCCCACTTCTATGTGGAGAGGTGAGCAAATGCATGAGAATCCCCTTAACTGGATGCTTCTCTGAGAAACTCTTTCTTCCCATGCAGTAATTAGCAGGAGGTAATACAAGATAGGAATTTATTCTTATAATATTTTTTAGAAGCATGGGCCTTAAAACAAAAATCCTATACAATCACCAATTCTATGATTTACCAGATTTAAATACAAAAAGTCTGTGTGGACGTTGATTTCTAGAGATACGACAACTGATCTCCTCCTTTCCCAATGTGTTTAAATACACCAGTGGAATACTCTTGTTTTCTGTGTGGTCACCTTGTTCCCTTGCAGATATGGGACCACCTTCCATTTTCCCAGCTGTTTCGTGCTTGTTCTCTCTTCCCGACTGTCATACTCAGCACAGTGTATGCACGATGCCAGCTACATGGGACTATAAATAGAGCACATCACAAGACAGACCCCTTTCCTAAGATGAACAGGATAAAGGGATAGAAAAGATGCAAAATCAACTTCTCATAATTTACTTTTACAAGGCAAATAGTCCAGATTGTGTTATGGAGGCTTTTCAGAGCAGACATTAAGGTTAATCTCAAGGTGAATGCCTTGCAATACTACTGTCAAAGTCTCTTTTGTAAGCAAATGAATACTTCCACAACATGGTGGCCACTGCCATCAGGGCTTGGAAGCTGCTTGGCAGAGCTCTTGTGTGACACCTTCTTCACCTTGGGGATTTCTCCCTGGACAAGCAGGGGCACAACAGGGTGCACCGCATGTGGCTCCACCCAAGACAACACTCCCTGTAAGAACTGTCTGAAGGAGTACTGGTGCCATAGCAAGCCCTACTGCAGCCCCTTGCAGAGCTGGTGTTAGCTCTTCTACTCTGCATCCTACAAACCAATAAAATGCTAGGTTTCCCTGCCTGGTTTCACACCTAAATATACCCACTTGGGATCCCTAAACACAATAATTTTCTTCACACTCTCAGGAACCCATATTCAAACAAGAGCAACTCGCTGCTTTATGCTGAAGTGAAGACTTAGGTCAGTGTTTTTCTGCTATGACATACAGATGAGCTCAGCAAAGGTCTGTAAGAAACCAGACCTTCTCAGACCTAACTTTAGCCACCAGTGAGCAGCTTGTGTCATCATTCTTTCTCACCAGCAATGCCTATGAGCTCAGACATTTTGTCTCACCCAGTAAGTTACTTCAAATTAGTGTTCTTAAGAGTATAAACAAGTTTTTTTTTATTATTATTTATTTTTTATTTTACCCCATTGCTGTTCCTCCTGCTCCAATGGCTTCAGAGATTGAGCATCCCTCTAGAACAGCAGAGAGAAATTTATCCACTCGTTTGAGCCCGAACCCCTGTGCACCATCCCACTGACCTGATGACTGCTGCACTGACATTGCAGCTGCTGCATCTTCCATGTAATTTGGCAACTTGAAAAAAAACACCTGACAAACCAATGCATGACAGTCGATAGCTGCCTCTTCATCCTCAGCTTCTGCTTAGCCTTCCCCATACATTTCAACACCATAAAAAAGGAAAACAAAGCAGATTATATGAATAATGAAAGACTACACCAAGAGATACCTGCCCAGGATAGAGTGATTAATTCAAATTAGCAGAGGGACTTTGGTGGGCCACAGGGACACAATGATTAATGTGAAAAATAACTTCATGCTAAAATAACAAAAGAGACTTTCTCTGTTCCATATATTACTGCAATTAGAGGGGGGAAAATAGACTGCAGTATTTCCATAGAGGCTTGAGCTAAAGGGTACATCCCTAGCGTGCATTTCTTCAGCCCCAAACCTTAACCCCAACACTTCCCCACTATTCCCAGAGGTCCTATTGCCATGCTGAGCTCCTGTGCCTCATCTCGTGCCTGCTCTATCCTGCAGATGCAAACTATGGCTCCCCTCCCTCCAGCAGCTTTCTTGGCTCTGTCACACCTCCTGAACGGAACACAAAACAACGACAAAGAAAGTGCAAACAAACAGGAGCTGCCACATACGTGTTTTGGAAAAGCTTATTCCTGTGTGGGAAGTGCTACAGTGCGATAAAGAACTTTTAGATTTGTGTAAGCATAACACATTGGGATGATGCCAGCAGTGCCAAAGAGGGAGAAATTTACATCCCCAGTTAATCTGGCTATGAAAACTTTATGGGGGCCAAAATTTGGTTTTGTTAACATTGTTCCTTACTTACAGAGCATGCCTTTGGAACAGAGAATATACAATTTCCTTCCCTTGAACTGAAAATTACTGAAATAGCAGTCTTCATGTATGCTTTTCCAGCCATATGTGCTCAGGAGAAGCCCTCAGGGTGTTGTACAGAACCACGACCTGAGGTCAAGGCAGCTTTGTACCTGTGCAACGAACAAACACACCATGAAAATGTCCACTTGCCCCATATCTGGAAAGACTCTGATTTGAAGTTTCATGTGGAATTCTTCCTTTTTAACCATGAATTTTTAATGAATGGGAAAATGTCCTGATGAAATCCTAGAAATTTACGTTAATCGGGATCAATCAACAGATAAAAACATTCAAATGCAATGTTATCCCCTGTGGTGGAAGACAATACCTTTTATTTGCCTTAGCACAGTGAGGTCACTGAACTGATAAATAAGTAATAACAGGTAGCACAGAGACCGCTGTCAATGTTATATGCCAAAGGAAACAACATCCTATGTTTGCCAGAAAAGCAGACAAAAAGACCTTGCATCAAATGGCTTGGAAAGTAAAATTTAACTGTCCTCTGAAGTAATTAGCCACAGCATGAAACACACAAACAGAGGAAAAAGGGACATGTCCCATTTCTGCTTTTTGGATGGTCAGCCACACTCTGGATTAAGATGTGAACCCGTGTGACTGTGACCAGGCAGCAGAAAGCATGACACCATGGGGCCGGCAGGACTACATAAAACCACAGCCCTTTCACAAGGGCAAATCAGCTGCTTTTTTTCACCTTTCTGCCCCTCCTAAAACATGCTGCCTGCGTCCAAACGGAGACATCAGGACGCAAGGCAGCTGGGCTGTCAGTGATTCTGTTAACCCAGATCTGTCAAGGTGAACATGTGAAAGACTTCAATTTTCTGTAGACTGGTTAGAGGAGGAAAATGATGCGCTGTCTGTAGTGAGCTGCTGCCATCGGGGACTCAGTAAGCTCTTGGCAACCTCCACTGGTGTTTGAATATAAAACATAATTCAACATTTTCTGCCTGCTGTGAGGATGCAGCCTTCGGATACCCACATGGAGGGGTTGCTGCTATGATACAATGTGAGAAAAACTAATGGCTCACTGTGTTCTCTGGAGGGAACAGCCATGGTCATTTCATACCTCTGTTTTTCCTACCTGGAGGGCATGCTGCATGGTCTAGGTACTCATCCTTACAGTATCTGTCTCCTGAACAGAGAAGTTAGCAGTCCCACAGCACTGACTCAGCTTTTCATCTCTCTATGGCAGAAATGTTTTCAAGATGGTAACGAATAGCTGCTGGTGTCCTCTGGGGCAGAATATTAAAATGTGAAATTTTGTCTTTGTCTGCTCCATTAGTACATTAAAGAGCTGATGACATTTTGGTTACTAGCTGGAGTTCACTGCAGCCTTCCTGGCATCTCCCAGTTACATTACTTCAAGTTCTGTCAATATTTTCTATGGGAAGTCATTGAAGTCAAAGTTTTGCACAGTTTTCTAAGATATGTGCCTGGACAGAAGCACAGTGGTATGTGTGCTGCTGTAGAAAAGATAAGAATTTTACTAAAATAAGAATTGAGAGGAGAATATAAAATGGAGAAGCACAGGTAAGTGGTATCCTGATAGCATGATCATCAGATCTTTCTCAGATAAACCTAGTCAATAGTTGGATGAATTAAGAGTATATGTAAAGAAAACAAGAGGTATTTTCAAAATGGATGGGGCATTAGCAGCAGGTAATTGAATCCTTGTGGTTAAGAAGTGCCACGGAATTCAATAGAAGCTACACATACATCTGAAGCCAATACATGGTTTTGACAGAGAGCAGATAAAGTGGCAGGGGAGCAGCACTGTTCTAAGCAACTAAAGCACCATTAGTTTACAACAAAAATTGAAGTTACAAAGTGAGACTCAAAGATTTTTAACATGGCCAAACTTTTTTTCCCAAAGTAATGAAAAGCTTGAATGGAAATATGTGACTCACTTAGTAGGTGCTGTTTGACAGATAGGTAGATACTCCATTCCCTCAGGCCTGATCTGGGGAAAAGCAAAGTTCTGGGCTGTTCAACTGATGTCTTAGGGGGTAGTGGTAGTTATGTGGGCCTGCTATAAATTTTCCTTTGCCATCTAGCACTGCTCTTGGAAAAAAAACATATATATATATATATACCCATGGTGAGATTGGGTTCAAATTCAGCCTGCTCTGGGTCACTCCACATAAGGAGAAAGAAAGCTGCTTCTACATAAAATATTGCTGATTTTTCAAGAGTTTTGACACCCTCTAGACCAATAAAAGAAGTGTGTCAAGGGTTTTAGGCACTTTAACATTCTTTCATAGGGAAATGAAAGAATTGACACAGTAAGTTATTTTAAACCTGACCAAAGCGGTTACTGGAACACACACCTCAGGCAAACAGTGGCAGATAGAAGTAAAGATTTCCTTACAGCTGTATTCAAACCCCATCAGTGTTATAGGTCCTGCTGCCTTGAGAGCATCTTACTGCATGTAAGCAAAACCCAGATAAAGTCTTGATGGTATCTTAAGGCAATAATTATCCATCGAGCTGTAATGAATCTGTACAGTGATGCCCCACAATCAACACATTAGCGGCTCTTCATTGGTTTATAGGAAAACATTCTATCTGGTGGGCCCACATTTGTGCCTGTGAGATTGTAGCAGCAGATAAATTCAAAAGCAAGCCTTCGTGGACTTTCTTCATGTTGTAAGTCTTGCTTTCCTTATACACAGGTCCCAGAGCTGACTTAAACTCTTGCCCCTACCCTGTCTGTTAGCTGACTCTTTGCTATATTAAACATTATCATCTTCTTTTCCTAGATTTTTTCTTTGGTTTCAACATTCACATATTTGATTATCTCCCTGCTTAAAAAATTACTATCCCAATATTCACGTTGCCTTAACCTTCACTTTGGAATTAATTGTACTCTTTTCACCTTTAATTTAGATTATGGTTGTGCATTTGCAGAAATGTTTTGCTGGGAAAGCATGCAGCATATATTGCCAGCAGCTGTTCTCAAAATATGTCTGCTGAAGAAGTTCCTATGGCAGAAAAAAACAATTACGAAGTGCAGAAGAGTTACGCAGAACTTACAAGACTTCTCCTAATTAAAACTTTATTGTTTTTGTTAAGCGCTTGAAATATGAGGTTAATTTATGCAGCTTCAGAATATTATTTTCCTGTTAATTTTGTCAACCTGCAAAGATATTTCTTTGATACTCCCCATATTTTTCCAACATTTCCACCTATCTTTGTAGGCCTCTGTTAATTACTGCTGTAAAACACAAATTGGCTCCCAGTTCTCCTGAAGATAGTGTTAGGACTAGATCTGTAATGTTGTTCACAATAAATCTGAAAGAGTCAGAAGTGAGAATTTCAGAGACGTCATGCATGATGTCACGATTCTTCACAAGCATTTTCTCCAAATTAAAAGTGGCTGATTTAGTCAAACATTGGGTTTGGAATCTATAATCACTGACAGGGGGATGCTTCCTTGATAAAAAATGACAGTGTTCTGTCATTGACATCGCTGTAGGAACTCCAAAGAGTACCTAGGTACAAGGAAAAAACAAAAGGCTATCTCTGATTTTTGGATGTGCTTCAGCCATTTTGGTTTAAATAATTGCTTTGGGGAGAAAAACCACATAGACAGAAGATGGTTTTCAGTACACGTTTTAGATGAATCAGAAACCTGACATTTTCACCGATTCTAATCTAGCAGCACCAGCAACTCTTTTTAGCCTGATAAATATCTATAGAAGTCTCTATTTGTACCTACAATTAAACTGACAATAAAGAACATGACCAGCTGAAAATAATTTGTCTCTCTCTCCAGCTCCCACTTAGTCTTTGTCTTTCCTAAGTAATCTTTAGCTGTTGTGAAAACAAGCTCACAGAAATTCTACCCATTTTCAAAAAAAAAAAAAAAAAAAAAACTTTAACTGGTTTTTTNTTTTGTTCCTTGCAGTTGACAAGGAAGAAATTTCTGTGAACCATTATGTTCTGGACAATTGGGAATAGCCAGTGCACATGTAGTGGTGCCAGGGATGCTGCTCATCCTTTAGAGTGCAGTGACCTTTATGAAGAGCAGCAGCACACAGCACCTTCCCCAATCAAAAGCACTAATCCATGAGAAGCAATGCACAGAGCCCATAAGCACTGTAGTTATGGAGCTCCTAAGAAGGTTGCCCATTAATCCAGCACACAGAGCATCATGCAGCTCTCTGACATCAATGTTACTAAAAGTCATACCCTTCCAGTACAGAGAATATATATATATATATATTTTCNACACAATGCCTTTTCACATGGGGCAAAGGCAATCAAGAGATTTCACACATATTTGTGCCGCCTGAGAAACATCCTTAATGTGTGGGGACACAGACAAGGGTAAGAGCAAGAAAGATAAATTATCTTGCTCCTAGCTACAGTCAGCCTGTGGATAGAAGCAGATTGACACAGTCGAGTACAAGCACCACGAGCCAGAGACTGTAAATACCTGTTAGAGCACAAGCTGGGCTGAGCAAGGAAAAATACCTCTCTCCTCCTTCCTGACCCTTCCACTCATCTTTATCTGTCTCTCCTGGTAATTTTATCATCCTTCTCAGAGAGCAGAGAGGGGTTGGAAAGGGTAAGTGGCATTTCTACCCTCAATCTTGGATATTTAAGGGCGAGGTATTTAAATTTGTAAGATAGATTTGAGAGTCATCAACTCCCGGAGACGAGCTCTTAGATGAGCATCTCTAAGAACTGCTCGGGAATTACAGCTAAAGAAACTCAGACAAAGCCTCCCAGTAATCCCATTTTTGCACGTTTGTAAAAATGGATTGAAGAGACTGAGAGATATTCAGTCATCTCTGAAAGCTGGTAGCTTAAGTGGTTACCTCTGCAGAGTTTGGCTAATTACGTTACCAAGTACAAATCTAACAGAAGATTTAGATCTCAGAAGAAATGCAAAAGAAAATGTTGAACATTTCTTTGAAATATTCCTACCTGCTCTCTTCCTAAATCCTTAGGTATTGTGCATACCTTGCAAAACTGCTTCGGCTTTGTGATGACTGAGATTTATCTAGGGAACAGAGTATACTGGGGTAACTTTTTCTGGAGCCAGAGCTGGCACTGCACCCATCACTCCTGAGGAGATTAAGTTAATAGAAACTGCCCAGAAACAGACGAAAATATAAGGGCCAACCCTTAGATTTTCTTGTACTGTGATCATGTTGATGTAGCATAAACTTCCACACTGTCAGGTCAGTGGAAAATTTGGATCTGATCTGGGATGTAGCCCATTGTGCTGTTTTCAGAGTATGGTGCCTGAAGATGTGATCGTCTGGACACATGACCGACAGTATGGCAGTCATATGTGCCAGGTGAAGGTCCCAGGAGAAGGGTTTCCACCTCCAAATACCACTACTAATTATTCTGCTCCAGACTGTGAAAGTCAGGATGAACAGGGCCCCATCAGATTCACAGAGGTCAATAAAGGAACCAAACTACTCTGTATAAAGTACATTTAGTATGATCTTGAAATAGAAATAGAATACATCAGAATAATACTATCAATCAACTTTCAAATACAGAAGTAATTCTCTCTGATGGTCTCCAAATGAATATTTTTGTTGTGTTTTTCTTGAACTCTTGCACCTTTCCCACTTTTTCACTTCATGTGAAAGGAATCTACCACCAAATTAAAAAAAAAATTCTCTTCATCAGTCAAAAGCAAACTCTTTGCATTTAACATGGAAACACAGCTACTTTTAAAAGCATGAAACTGATCAGAAGATAAACTTCATGGTTTTTCATAGTCAAATATTAATGATTACTGTAAGGATCATTGTAAATACTGTCTACACAAGTGCTCAAGAAACCTGTTTAACTCAGAATCTATTCACAAAAGCAGCCAGACTAATAACCATAAATTAGACCACAGTTTACTGAGTGTTAAAGACTGCTAAATATTAAACAATAAACTTGCAAATTCTGACACAACTGATCATCCTCGAAATAAGCCAGTGAATATAACCTTCCCTGAAGTGTACAAATTCATGCACTGTTGAATCACATTTTTCATTTCTGATTGAAAAGCAGAATGACTCTGTGTT
>VXAV01010887.1:536856-574914 GCA_013399715.1 Alectura lathami
CCTCAAAGGGGCAGTTCTTGAAGGACTCACAGAAGAAAATACCTCCCAGAGAATCTATAGAGTAGCAAAAGGGAAAATGATTTTATTTATTTTTAGAAAGTAGAATGCTTAGGAGTTTATTTCTCCAGGTAGTTTGAGATCACTGGGTGCTCAATTTCTAATGCAATTTCAGAGATAACATGCACCATCAATTAGAGAACAATTATTAGAGAATAAGCAGGTGATACAGATCCTTTACTGCATCACCAGTGCTTCTCTATTTATTCTTTGGAAGGCAACCTCAGAGCAAAGTGGTTTAATTTTCTGCACAACTTTTTCTGGTGTGTTTTTGATATTAGACTGAATAATTCTATCAAAGTTGGAGAACTTTAGCTATGTAATGTCCCGTTCCACAAGGGCGTATCCTGATGAGCTTATTACTCAGGCAATATACATCAGTAACAACACCAGGAGCATCACAAAATGTTATTTTTATTTAATTTCTACAGTTAATGATACTCAAAACCTTTCAGGTAGTTAGAATGTTGACAATAGTATAGCTCTGAACAAAACTTACATACAGTCACTAAGAACCTAGACATTGATTTGTCTATTTAATCCTGATTTAGCTAGATAATAAAGCCAGTGCTGAATTTTAAGTATATGAATATTTGTATTAAATCTGATGAGCTTAACATTATGTATACAAATCCATTTCCTGATCAGGGTATATGTTAATTATATTAAACACAGATATAACTTCTCCAATAGGCTTCCTTTTCACAACTAATAAATTCACAGTGGAAAGTCTCAGAATAAGTACCTTAAAATTATATTCAGAGATAAGTAAAAGCTTCAATGATCTGCTGGGCTAGAGACAGGAATATTCCTTGTCAACTTCGACGCTTCTGAAACCTGTAACCATAGTCTCCTCTTCTCATGGTTACCTCCTCTCAGATATTTCATATAGATATTTTAAATTCCAGTATGCAGACACCTGTCTTTCCTGTGTAGCCTACTCAGCCACCTAGCCTTGGATAGCTAAAATACCTGAGTTAAATCCCTAGAAAATCACAAATATGTTGTGAACATACCCTCGGTGAACAACAAAAGATGTTGTCAAACCCTCCCCTCCTCCAGGTTGGTACAAATTTATTTAACTGAAAGGATGTAAGACACACTTGCACTACACAGTGCATTTGGTTCTCTGTTAATCCTCAAGTAATTTGTGTAGTAAAGGTGGAACAGTGATTGTAGTTTTTTGTAGCAATTTGTGTAGTAAAAGTGGAAAGAATCCATTTGATAATGCTACCTTTTTTCTTGTTAAATCCCTGAAATGGTCCAGACAGAGCGCTGAACTGATTCATAGCAATGGTAATACTGAGAACATTTGTGTTCTATTTCTTTTCAATATTTCAGCCGTGGAAACACCACTTCAGCCCATATATTCATCAGAGTGGTTTAGTGTACCTTTTACTTTTTCATTATTCTCTTTGCTCCATTAATAGAACTATTTGCATGAAAGAAAGAACAAATTGTCTTCTAACTGCTCTATTACAAGGTACATTAATGAATATAGGGGAACTTTATTAGTGCTTTTATGGTGTACCCGTTCACTTGAGGTTGTCATTGGTGTTATTGCTATAATGGGATGCTTCACAGACATCTGAAAGTGCTGTAATGCACAACAAACAATGCATCACAGAACAACATTTGCACCTGTACTCTTCTCTTTCCTTGTAAAATGACTATTTTTGGAGGAACATTTACCACCAGTCATTTGATAGCAGGTGATATTTGGGCATTTTAAAAGTATTTGCTAAACCAGGTGCCTTAAGTTTTTCATGTCACTGCAAAGCAACATTTTTAAAAAAAGAAAAACAGTAGTGAAATAAATTTTGAAGAGCACAGTATTAACTTAATGTTTTATCACATTAAATAAATGATGTCCTGTAAAAAAAAACCTTTTCTATAAAATACTACATTAAAGTTAGCACAAGACTGAGTATTACACATGGGCATATTCAACACAACTTTAGATCCTCACTAGGAGGAAGCTTCCAGGGAGACCTTTGGGAATTCAGCTTGAACAAATATAAAGAAATTAAACTTTACGTTAAAGAGGAGAATGATCTTCCAGCATGAGTCACACATAACCTTATGACATTTTTTAAGGCTGGCCATCTTCATTGAACATCAAAAATGAAAAGGCAAATTAAAACACCATGCTAATTGTTCACTGGTGTTTTCCAAAGATCATCAAATGCCATAGGCCACCATGGGTCGGGCTGGGTGTAAATGTAAATGTGAATATCAGATGTGTTAATTCTATAGCAACTTCCCACACTCTCCCAAAGCAGCATCATAGTTTCTTGTACAATATGCTACAGACTTGATAAGGTTGCAACCCTCTAGTACTCCAAAATAACAGGAACAGATGTCACAATTTTAGGGATAGTTTACAGAGATTTTTACATATGTATATAACAATGTATTACTCCTAAATGTGAAATTTCCATCAATGGCAATGTCACAATATCACTTTCCTATAATTGAAATTACATTTTTCACAGTCAAAAAAAAATTTGTTTTTGTTTCTAAATATAGACCATTTTCTAAAACTACTTTGTCTTCTTCTTCATTTCTGGAAGAAACACAGATTTCTCTATTCAAAAGTAAGCTAAAAAGCCTTTTGCAAGATTATTTCTTGCTCTTTATCTGGTTTAAGAAAAAGTATTGCAAGTGGGGCAGGAAGATTTAGACTTACCTTGCTCAGTGGGACATATTAGTGACAGTAATGGGACTATGATAAATATTTACACATGTGCATGTTACAAATATCTTTGACACGACCCAATTTTGCTTCATATTCATAATCAGTTTATTCATAATCATTTATCAACTTTTTTTTTTTTCTTTTTTTATGAAGTACTCTTTCTCAAAAGGTTTGAATAAAACTTAATCTGGCAAAAAGGGTTTAAACATCTCAGAAGTACAATGAGGCTGAAGCTAGCATTAATGTTTATATTCATGAAAATCATTATTGTTTGAGCATTTCATGCTGCTTTCTTTCCAAGTTTATAACATAGGCTGATGTACCACGATGCATTTTTTATTAAGTGTTTGATTATTCAGTTTGATTTCCTGAAGGCTTTAGCGTCTAAATTTACTGAGGAGGGAGGGGATCAGCTTAAACTTTGTTCAGAAAAGTGAGAATGACACCTTGTATGCAAACCTGTGATGATGTGGTAGGATTATACATAGCCGATCTCCAGGATGCCAGAGAAGTCATCTCAGCTCAAGATGAGCACCAGTGTGGCAGAGCACATTAGGTTACTAAGAATGCTTAAAAAGGAATGTAAACTTTATGTAAAATTCTCAAAACCTAAGAAGAAAGAAAGGAAATATACTGCCAGCAGATTTAACTTCCGTTTGGCGTTGATTTGGCAACACTTACATTGCAAAGACTAAAATGCCTTACAGCTGTAATTAGGTAGTTTTTCATTCCAGTGTTCAGCATTATTCCACTGGCATTTTCCAATCTACACAAACAAATGTTAACTAGTACAGTTTTACATCATGTGAAAATTACCCCAACAAACCATTTTCTGATGGTGTAAAAAAAAAATAAAAGATAAAATGAAATTTCCCAACTTTTCAATGTTTATAAAGAGATAATCTAGTTTATCTATTATGTCTAATATTTTGCTTTCAATTGCAATGATATATACCATAGTAGGTTGAATATAATTTACATATTTCTTAATATCACATTAATATTTAGATACAAAAAATATTAGGATAGAGTGTATAACAACTGTGGAAAAATTCCTCTAGGAGAGAGAAGCTGTATGAAAAGAAATAACACTATCAAACCTTTGGGTTCTTGGACTAAATCTTGAATAATGTCTGGTAAGGAGGATATTCACAATCAGAAACGCAGAGGTATCCACCACTCTATTTATTCGTACCGCTCACAGCCTGGATAAAATCCAGCTTACCAAATTGTTTGTTTGAGGCGGGTAACATGTATACTGAGGGAGATGCAGCTACCTGCAGTGTCATTTCTCCTTTATTCTTTATTTAGATATCATTTATACTTCTGCTTTTGTTAGAGATGCTTCGAGTACCAAAATGAAATGTATGTGCATAAGAAAAAAGTAATGCAAAACAAAAAAATATATAAAATGTACAGCTTAATGCAAACATCATGCATGAAACCTGGAGGAGGGGCTCAGGTGTTTTGGGGAAATGGAGTAAATATATAGATATGTTCAAGTAGGAAAGATTTGTAAGTGTTTAAACTGGAGTAACTTACATGGAAAGTAGCCAGGAATTAAGGTAAATTACACCAACATATTCATCCAAAGTTTTATAATATTGATAAAAATATTTACACAGGTTGTTTTAAAACAGAGCATAGCAACCATGAACAATAAGATAAAAAGACTCCACCGATTTTTTTCATTATTAAGACTCTGACATTCATAAATCACCGGGAAGGCTGACCAGATATTCCGAGGCCCGTCCAATTTATCATTGCACTGATAGGTTACACTTTCTAAACTTGCTTGTTCATTCTGATCATTATACTAATTTGAAATGGCATGATAAATGCCTGTATTGATTTCATTACGACAGTATTTTTTGCCATTAGAAGCACTGTTTAATTTTTTTCCCCTCAGGCTTAGGCACCAGCTCAGGAAAGCATCTATGCATAGAGTTTAATATGTACTTCCTTCAACTTTAGGCGTCTACTGAAAGCATGAAAGCATTTAAATAATGCACTGCACTGCCTTCTCCATAGGAACCTCAATATCAGCATTTTTAATAGAGAGCTATTGATTGCAGCTGGCCTTGCTGCCACCCGTGGCTCCTGGCTCCCAAGAGCAGCCTTGTCCCTGCTCCCACCCTCACCAAGGCCATGTTGCCCCTTGCCTGGAGGAGACCTGCATGACTGATCAAAAATATGTTTCATTTAGCTTCACTGCTTGTCTTTACATTGTGAGCTGAGTACAACATGCAATGATAAAAAAGAAAGGAGCTGTGTTTTGCCAAGCAGAAAAATAATTTGAAAATTTCCAGATGCCAATCAGAATTGGTTGCTTTTGTGAAATCCACGGGTTTGCTGCATTTTCCAAAAATACCTAGGCCCCTCCCTCAGCTTTAATGGATGTTATATAAGCTGTACATTAGAAATAAATGATGCTTAAAATGTTCTTTGTCCTAAATTTACAGCTGTTTAAAGAATATATGGCATTTCTAGAGATGCACCTTGTCAAAAGTTAGAAACGATGCCCCTTGGCAAACCAAAACACTTCGACACCTACAGCGTAAATCCAGATAAACACTGCCATAAATAACAGAGGTGAAGGGGGAAACTTTGTTATTTACCAAAGGGTAAAGCTCACTTAAATAATATTATTGATATTCCCTGCTGCCTGTTCTCCTTCCCAATATCTACAATCTTTTTTACACTGTTCCTCTGGGATTCACAGAGCTAACTGTTCTTAACGAAATCCTCAGAGAGTTTTCTCCTATGAAGTGACTAAGGAAAGAGCTGCTGCAACCGCTCAGTGCTGAATTGGGGATAATCCTTGTTTTGACACACATCTCTCTCCGCTTTCCCTGTCTGGGCTTGAGTCAACACCGTCATCACCGTATCTTTGCATCGAAGTCTCTTTGCAGATTTTTCCGTAGTTGACAATCACTCCTGCCATTAGAATATGAAGGATGCTCGGCATGCATTCAGGCGTGTTTCTAAGATGCCTATTGCCTTCCATTAGTAATGAGCAGACTGGAGCAGGTCTGACTCTAAGCCTTTGAAGAAGGAGACATAGCATAACTTGCCATATCAGGGATGCTTTAAATTGGTTATTTATAACACTAGCTTCCAGGAACACAAGCCAAGTACCTTATTTCCATTGTGCTAGGCTAACACAAGATTAAAGGGTAATTTTTCTGTGCACAGATTTTAAGATGGCTGAAACAGATGAACTGGATATTTTTAAACAGTATTTAAGTATTTTGCTGTTGACTAATGATTTGTTAATTATTCTGCTTTCCTAGGAAATTTCTTAAACGAAAAGCTTAATTTTAATATATTTGACTTGATTGGACTTAAGCTTGTACTTAATTCCTTGCATCAGGTCTTACCAAATAGCTTTGAAAATGTTGATAAACTGTTTAATCTTTTTGTGCAAGGAGTGTGATCATGGAAAACACACCAACAGTGAAGAGTCAACATTACAGCGAAACAAGTACTTTGGCTGTCCAGGTATCGTTTACTCTCTAAACAGTGGTCCATCTAAAAGACTCAGTATTTGAAAGACTGTCACTTATCAAGTAAAGAGAGAATCCAAATATATTAATCTCAGAGGATTACAACCAGCACAAATGGAAACAAACTTCCTAGCTCTTTTCTAAATTAAACAATTAACTCTAATATTCACATCCTCAGAGACATTTCACTTGAGCTAGCATGTCTAATTTATAATCAATGATTAACAGAAGATGCAACTAATTTGTCTTTGTTATTTGATTTTTCCAAAGTCAAATTTACTCAGTAAAATGGATTGAAACAATGTTCTAATGACTGGTGAGCATTGAATTAAAAATCTAGTATGGGGTTTTTTTGTAGGCTAGGAGTAAACAAATGCAATGTAGGACAGTGTCTCTTGTATTAAATACTTTAACAAATTAATTTTGACCTATGAGCCTAATAAAGTCTGTTAAGCAGACCCAACATCACTGTGAAGTTGAACAGAGGGTGAATATTTAATATTTTTTTTAATTGTCTGATAAATTTGAAATTGAGAAAGTAACAGCCCTGAAAAACTTAAATATATTTTCAGCCTTGTGTGTCATTAAGCATTACTCTGGTGATTTTATTGCATTCAAGGGGTTACAATGTCGAGCCCAGCCACCCTTGATTGAATGAAAATTGCACATTAGTTCAAGAAAAATAGTTTTCAAGAGGTTAAAGTACCAGTTCAGGGAAGCCAAGATACATTTGCAGGAATATTTAGAATGGTGATTAGGCAGAAGAAGAAATAACAAAGATGGGCAGCCTTAATAATGAGAAAATACATTGCACTGGAGCCCAACTCTGCAGTCAGTTGCCATTATTCTAGTAAAGGAATACGAAATTTTAGTAGATTATTTATTAAGAACTTCCACATCCAGTCATCTTCAGTGCTAAACATAGAGACATTAATGTTAAAAGAAGAGGTAGTGGTGGCAAAAGTACACTGACAGCTACAGCGCTTGCCTTCCCAGCTCTCCCAATTCCCACTGTGGTACAGCCTCTGCATGCACACACGGTCTGTCCCCAGCTCGTTTTTGGGTTTAAGAGCCTTTTTACACAAACTTACTCTGCTGTACATCAGTAGACCATGCTTTCAGAGAAATATCTCATGACCGCAGCACCACAGATATGCAGTCAGTTCATGCAGCCATTGACTGTGTCCTGTCTCCCCCAGTGTCCATGCGTCCCCAGTGGGTCCACTGAACTGGGATAGATAATACCTATGTTGTCACAAGGCAGGAAAGTGCAGGGAATGGAGAAATATCAGCGACATAGAAATGAAATTAAACCTCTGGATTGTAGTATTTGATTATTCAAGAATATCTCAAGTAGAAAGTTTTTGAACAATCTAATTTCTGAGCAGTACCACTGAAATTTGTAATAATTGGGAATGTGATATTTCTTAGAAAGATCTTTGAAAAAATTCCAAAGTCCTAACAATGAACAGAAACGAGACTGCTGTTGAGGGAAAGTGTTCCCTC
Organism: Alectura lathami; assembly: GCA_013399715.1. Taxonomy (NCBI): domain Eukaryota; kingdom Metazoa; phylum Chordata; class Aves; order Galliformes; family Megapodiidae; genus Alectura; species Alectura lathami. The sequence continues at coordinate 544,624 of VXAV01010887.1, forward strand.
CACAGGAAGTAGCCTGGACAGAGATATGGCCGTACAGAGGCAGATTAGCAGATCAAGAAAGAGAAAAAACGAGGTGCTGTGCTGGGAGACACACATGGTCACACTGGGCACATACATTTGCATATTTACATGCAGCACAAAGATAAGTACAACAATGTTTGCTAGTAGAGGATGTGATTTACAGCACAAAAAATATAAATAGAATAACTGCAATACTCTTACTGCGGTGTGCTGACTACAAAGAGTTACTCATTCTGTTCTTCAGCTCCAGATCTTAGTTCCACTTTCGGACCTGTTGGTACACTACGTTTCTCATGCAGCTGTCTCACTGTTCTGGAGTACATATACCACAACATGGTATTTCACTGTAGCATTTTTTTCAAAATGGTTTGAACTGAGATCATCTATAGTTTATGGGCATGCAGTGCAACAGGTCTCTTAGCAAAATCATTTTAAAAAAATATTTTCCATAATAATCCAATAATCCAAACAGAACACTAGTCCTAATAACTCCAGCTGAGTCATCTCATCTCTTCAAATAATTATTTTACTGAGAAAAAAAATAAAAGTATTTCTGAAAATGCTTTCTCCAGCGGCTGGTTCCACACTGGACACAGAAGGACAGATACTAATCAGCCGCAGTAAAATAAAAAGGACAAAAAAGCAGCTACAGTCAGTATGCTGAGCAGTCTTTCCTGTTAAAATCAATACTGTGATTAATGCCGAAGCACAGGAGATCAGAATCCATCATGCAATATTTTTTCCTGTCTGTACTGTTATTTTTATTGCTTTAGCTTTGCTATGCTGATCTGCTTTTCTTCAGAATAATTGCTGGAAACCAGCTACAAGGCTTTCGTGAGAAACAAAGGGAGGCTGAGGTACACATTTAGCTGAGAAGAAAGGATGAGAAGGAAAAATGAAGTGAATGCAAATCTGTGCTATTTTTCATTTCTCTGTTGAAATTTATATTACAAAATAAATCATACAACCTGGCAGACAACTTTTGCTAAAACTGCTGCAAAATCTCCCAATGATTTCTGAGAGAAACTCACCCTCTGTTGCAGGCTCCATTGCTCTGGTGGGCTTGGACCACCAGGACCAGCTGAAGGACTGGCTGTTGCAGCATTTCTGCCCCTTTCCTCATGCTGCTCTCTTCTGGGTTCATTCTCCACTGCAAGAAGAATCATGCCTTTGGTTTCTGTCCTCTGGAAAGCAAATAATGAGAAGTAACCATGACACACTGGTATATAACATCAACAGACAGGTTTGTATAATTAAAAAGTGCCAGCTCAGAATAATTCAGTCTTATTAGATATGTAGATTGTTTAGGGCCTTTGATTAGTGCAATAAAGAATGACTTTGATACATAATAAATGAGATAGTTGTCTGGTAGTTTAACAGATAAGTTGCAATGTGTAGGAGCCTGTTTTACAAAAAGAAATAAAATTATGTTTGCTTGCATAATTACAATAAAATAAATAGCCATGCATCTGCATAGTCTGGTTGGTAACGTATCAATATTCTCCCTATGGAAACACATAATGACTGAGTACAATCTATAAATAACATAAAAACTTCTTCCATCCATAAAGTTACAATTCAGAATTTAGTCATTAATTCCAATATTCCCCATCTCCATCTACCTAAAGTGCATCAGCACACCCTGGTATACCTTGCCAGCACTGTACTGGGGAGCAGATGAGTGAGTACCAGCAACTTCAAAAAGAAGAAATACTAACGTGGGAACATCTTAGTTTCATGGTATTAATTTTTGAAGTTCTGTCCCATACAGAAAAATGTACTCTTAGAACACCAACAAAGAGTAAAGACTAACAAGGAGAAACATGCAACATCTTTGAAAAGATACCATGACGGAGATCTCTTCTACTCAAAAACTGAAGTCTACACACTTAGAATGATATAAAGTGAATAGAATAAATGAGATGACATAACATATTAAAAAAGAAAAAGAAAAAGAAAAAGAAAAAGAAAAAGAAAAAGAAAAAGAAAAAGAAAAAGAAAAAGAAAAAGAAAAAGAAAAAGAAAAAGAAAAAGAAAAAGAAAAAGAAAAAGAAAAAGAAAAAGAAAAAGAGAGTCCCTAACTTGGTTCGACTCTCTGTAAACAGATGTATTTCTGAAGAAATAGAGGCAGACCCAAGAGACACAGTATTCCAAATAACATCCCTCTTTAACAACAGCTTAGAACAATATTGGCTTCTAAACAATGAAAATAATTTACACTTGTCATAGAGCTGACATGGAATGAACATGTTTTTAAAACCTTACTGATCTTTTTGTCTCACAATACAAACACACAAGAGCTGCAGATGAGTTATAAGTGAATATTTCAAAATTTTTTTAAGGTTTCTTATTTAATCATTGTTAATTATCACAATAAATGATTTAGCAATAATTAGAAAGTCATATTGTACAGAAAAGGTACATGCATTTTATACACCTAGCAGATTTTATTAGACAGCTATATTGGGCTTTGCTTTTCATCATGCACGAGTTTTTGCATCAAAGATTTCAGTTTGACACTTGCTTTTTTTCCCCATTCCATTTTATAACATTATTGATGTATAATTTAATGATAGAAGATTTTGAATGCATTTGTTGATAAATAGACAAGAAGCTTTGTTCTCCATAGGATCATTGCTTTTTATCTTCTCTCTTCATCGAATTGTCAAGACCGCATAGTTAATCATAGTGAGATGTTGGGTCTCATCTTGAGAGCTTTGCAACTGATTTTTATTGGAGTGGGACTGAGCACACTGTTGGTAATGTGCAACTTATAAATGCCATTTGCACACATATCAATTTTATTAACTCCCTTAGTATGGAATTTTCAGAAAGTAATAGTTTGGCAGGCATTACTTCAGATTTATAGTGCTCCAGGATGACACTATTAAGCCACATTCACACCTCTGAAAATTGCTATAGCAACAGACTAGGACCAGTTCTTCCTCCACACTGGTAGGTGAGAATCGTCTCAGCAACTGAAGCCTCTCCTGCTGCATTCTGGGGGATGTTACTTAGAAAAAGGTGTCCGTGTGAGATATATGCACCAATACAAGTGCACACAAATGAATCTAGGTACAGATAGTATGAGCAGATGGCCACAAACTCAAAGGAAAACCAGAGACGGTATGGGAAGGTACAGGATAGGGTATGTGGGACTGATTTCTAACTGAACTGCTGTGGTGGAGTTCTCCTTTCTGGGCAGATGCCTTCCTAGCTGAAAAGAGAGAAGGGGACCAGGCTGGCTCCAAGTGCTGTCTCCAAACCTTTCTGCACAGGGCTGACCTTGCCAGAGTCCATTTTCTGCCCTCGCAGGGGAAATATCCTCTTGCTTCATCCTCATGAGGTTCCTGAAGGTAAAAGCAGTGAAATCATGAGGCTTCTGAGTGCCTTCGCTGACCACTGCACAGAGCATGCAGAAAGCCTGAACAGACAAGGAAAGAACAATCTGGTTTTCACTGAATGTGCTACTGGAGAGAAACCTCACGTCTGAAGGTCTGGAAGAAAGGATAATCCAGGCAGAGGCAGAGCAATGCTGCTGAACTGATTTCTGTAGGGGGGAGGCATGGGGATTGTCTCTGCATCTGAGAAAACAACTAACTCATCAGGAGGACAGGCTCCTGCTGCTCTTTTCTATGCTTTGAGGTTAGCTCTTATTCTGGCTGTGAATATCCTTTCTTAAAAGTGAAATCGTGAAGGATCACTGTTTCTTCATAAGGATTCTTTTAAGTGTATCGTTACATTTCTGTTTGTCTGGGGAAAAAAATGTGGCTCTGACTCCAGTGCTGTGTCAGGTTATTGCACTTTTAAAACCTACTTCAGACTCAGTCCATTGGTCCATCTCTTCTGTCACAGTAATACATGCTGGAACCTGACCCACTTTTTTGGCACTCCTGACGAATGCTGAGTCACACTGGGAATGCTGTTTGATAATTTTCTAGCAGAAGAGCTATATGCAGTACTCTCCCAAAACTATGAACCAAGATTAATTTTCTACAAAAAATTAAACTCATTACATACTTGTGAGTTTGAAATGTTCTCTAAAGAGTTACCTAATTCTGAATTAATGCCTTCTAAAGCATTTCTGAACAATTGCTTTTTGATAAGATTATTGAGATATAGGTAGTTAACAGATAATCTTTTGAAATAAAGAGATTTAAAAGCCAGAAGAGTAATCTTCTCAGTGCCTGGAGATAGAGTGTAACCACTGCAAAATCTCTTCAATTTTTGTTCTTTGTAAGATGATAAAAAGAATTAAAATGAGGATCAAATTAATGCAGTGCAGAGATGCTGGTGGAAAGCAGAATAAGGAGGCTTTGGTATTTCACAGGTCCACCTTTGGTGGGCAGCAAAGCAGTGGGAGTTTCATTCTTCCACAATAGCTGGTAGGTGGGCAAACATCTGATTGCTCCAAACCAGATGCTTGAACATGGGTGTCCTGCATTCCCTCTGCTTTTAACCACAGGGTAACAGATTCTTTCTCCTTCTGCAGAAATATTAATTAGACAGCACACCAGCAGAAGACTGTTGTCATCCTCCAAGACATACTGATACAAGAGCTGATGGGGCATAAATTATACCTTCTTAAATCAACTGCGACAAATCCAGCCCAAACTTCTTATGATTCATTGTGCTTTCAGGATTTTTCTAAAATGTCAGACACTGTCAAGGCCACAGCCACTAGCTATGTCACCACTCTGGCTCCCTCCGGGTTGTTCTCTGGTTAGTTATGGTGTCAATGATACCAGAATGCACTTGAAGAGGATGTGAGAGGAAGAAGGAAAAAAATAAATAAATAAATCAAGTAAAAAATGATTTTACTGCTAGCAAAGCAAGAGAGATGTTGTTGTCTTTGCAAAATATCTACTGAATGATACCTGAGATGCAGCTATTTCATCTTGACTTCTCCACATTTGCCTATGCACAATTTGATTTCTCTAAGGGCTCATCTGCTATGTTTGACTGCTTTCAATGAGTGAATTTTGGAAAGGTAGTTTAGCTTTTTTGTTTTGTTTTTTTAAACTGAGATCTCCCTCACACCAAATGCAGTCACTATACAACTTGCATCTATTGACATCTTCCTGAAAAATGATATGGCATAGTTAGTTCTTATTGTTACCAGGTAGTCTCTAGTGGTCCCAGAGATGTAAAACACCCCCATTCAAAGAAGAAGAAAAATAATTGGAACAGTGAAATTTAAAGACCCTGTCTTTGGCTCAGATAGGGGGCTCAGATATGCTTTCCCAAATTTCCACACTATTTTAGCTACTCTCTTAAATCTTCTTTCTGTCTTCTGCAGACTGATCTCTGACAAAGCTCTTCCCTTTTCCCTCTGACAAAGGTATTGCAAGGATTACTAAACTGCAAATCACTATTGAAAAGAAACTAAAGCATTTTACACATAAAAGGTGTGTGTGCCAAACATGATCTATCTTTTAAAGCTACAAAATATCACTCTTCAAACACAGGAAACATTCAGCAAGAAGTGCATTCCTTTAGAGCAAAGGTAAATCATGATACAGGTTACAAACAGCATATATTTTCATTTATGTTTTCCCAGGCTATATTGCTGATGTTATTAATCTCATACCTAAACCTAAGACCCAACTTTTTAATGGGTAAAGCAGCATGAGAAATAGGTATCCTTAAATGCTGCTCTCTATACAGTCCTCTACACAAAAAACAATCCAAGGCAAATTCAGAATTTATTTATATTTTCTGATTTTCTTATAGGGTATATCAACTTCTTTTCTCCCTTAAAAAGCTGATTGCTTAGTCAAAAAAAAAAAAAAAAAAAAGGAGTCTTGATATATATTATGCTATTTCACTCTAAAGTAAGAACTAGTTTCCTGATTTCTTTTAATCTATCTGTAAACTGTGAAGTCTGCCATCAGGTAACTACATATTAGCTGTGAGTATTGTAACCTGTCAATCACGGAGGAATATTTAAATTAGTAGGTTTCTTTGACAGTGATTTTCTCCTAGATATCGAGATTTTTCCTCCTTTAAAAGAATACAATAAATTCAGACACGTGGGAAAAAGCCACATGAAGCTTACGGAGCTTGTAGATTTGTTCCTGTTCATAGTTTTGTGACACTCTTAAATTCTGTGTAAAGTCATCTTTATACGAGTTATTTTCATCTTTGATGATTCAAACTTCACGTTGCAAACTTCAAGTTGCAGATTTTCTAGTATAAACCAAAACTATCTGAATTACTAATTACTAATCAATTACTTTATACATTTGGGTTACAGTCCTCTATTAAGAGCATAGGAAATTCCCTGCTACGGCCATCTAGTCGGGCTGGTAGAGAGTGCATTACCCGTCCTGACCTGCAGTTTTATCCTTAATCCAACAAATGTGGATGCTGGAGATGAGCCGAGACACCTCTGCTTGGTCCCTTCCTCCAATGTATTTCTATGGGCTTGTTATCCATGGATTTGTCTAGTTCCTTTCTGAACATGCTGGTGCCGGCCCCACAGCCTTCTGGGACAATCACTTCCACAAGTTCACTACCAGTGGAAAAAAAAAAAAAATGCTTTCCTCTGTATGTTTTGAACAGATTTTCTGCTAGTTCTAATGAGTTTCAGAACCCAGAGGATTTTGATATTAAAATACTCCTTTGGTCTATCCAAAGCCCAGACCTCAGAGAGCGCAGAACGGCTCAGTTCTCTCTTCTCTTGTGGTTTTCCGGAGCACAGTCATGCTTGCAAATTTCATTGTCCTCTGTTACTGAGCATACTGGCTCTTCCACTCTTTTCAGCAGTACCACATCACAGCTTACCGAATCCACAGATCTTCTCTTTCAGTTAGTTGTTCCAGTCCATTTACCTTCAGTTGTAGGGCAGCAAGTCTACCCTTACTCCTTGCATGGACATCAATGGCAGCAGCTCAACCTGAACGCGCGGCACAGAGCCGTGAAGCGACGCACGGTGCGGATCAGAGGCTGGCACTTTGCCCTTGCTTGGATGCCAGCTGGGAGAACGGCACTCTGTAGTGGGAAGACTCCACAAAAGAAAAGAGAAAGTGCAATTTCTGCGTACAGAGAACTCCCAGGAAATGCTGGTGCCACAAGATGCCATGACAAAATTTAATTTAACCATTAAAATTTATATGAGAATGACCATCGCAAACACAGAAAGAAAATGCATTTCTCTGAGAATACTGATTTAGATTAAATACTCTTTTTCATTCCTTAACACCCAGGAGATCCCATTAAAAAGTACATGTACTATGATGTCTATAAAGAATATGTACTAAATGTCTATAAAGAATGAAATGGACTAAAAGAAAAAAGGATAGGATTTGTTTTGCTTGTTTTAGCAAACTAATTCCTTAAGTAATCTGTTTCAACTTTTTAAGTGGAATTTAGGTAGGTGCCACTTGGAGGCAGTCTTATACTACTCTCTCTTGAATTTTTTTCATAAGCGGCTTCATGCAGTGAAAGTCATTTTGTTATTATTACTATTTTTTTTCTTCTAATACTCATCTAGAAATGGGTAATTAACAATGATTTGGATAGTTAAACTTTGACATTACTCGTATTTATTACCTTATAATTTTGTTTGAGGTAAACAGTCCCCAATACTTTCAATAAAACTGACTTAATTCCCTTGTGCAACGGATGATAAAACATTGTCAGTGATGCAACACTGTTTCAAAAAAGTGGTTAGGTGAATTGCAAGCTGCAAACTTAGACAAATTATTCACTTTAAAACTGTGTCTGGTCTTATCACTTCAGATTTTAAGGTAAACACCCAGTTTATGACTGTATTCTATATACCTTAGATTATATATAACTATCTTTGAGTACCAGAGAAAATTGTTTCTGTTTTACAGGTACATATGATCTCTCCATCTTGACTGCACGTTAGATAAGGAAATTTGGAATATATTTCATTGGATTTGGAGCAGTGTATTTCTTACACAGATACAAACCTCAATTATCCTCAGCCTAAGCAGAGACAACATTTTCCAAATCATTTGTGCACCATAAAAATACTTTTAAAAATGTAATATGAAGTATGTTTTAATTTACCATAGTTCACCAAAGAAAAAAGATAATCAGGTTCAATGAAAGCTTACCCATCATCAGCAAGGCAAAACATTGCACACTTGAGAAATCCTTCAAAGGAAAATATTGAAGGAGTTGGAGATGTCCTTAATGAAGGATATATAAAAAGGGAACTGGTCTAGCAATTGGAGAAACAAAATTATGACTCAGAAAATCAAAAACTGGGTCCTGTTTGCTCTGGCAAGGGTTGTATCAGCCATGCTCCCATACCATCTCATCTCTCTGTGATGTGTCAGCCACCCAAGACCTGTAAAGGAAATGATGCAGGACCTTGTTTCCTGCTTGCTCTGCTGAGGATGTGGCACTAACAGCAGCATGGAACCTGCACTGAGCTGCACTGGCACAGTCTTATGGCATCTCAGGACCAAGCCAAGAGTACAGTCCTGGCACAATCTTGTTTCAAGTGACTGTTTCACAGAGCTCCAACCTGCAGCCCAAAACACTCGTGAATAACGTGTAATTCAGAGAGATGCATCCCATGTTCATCTTTCCAAAGAAAATCTTGCATATGCTCTAGATATATATTAGGAATTCCTCAGAGTGAAGAAGATTAGCAAGAGCTATACTTGAGCACAGAGTAAGCCTAAATACTGAGTGATGAGAGATAATACCTGCCTAGGGAGTCATAAGGACAAAAGTGTACTTAAGGAGAGTGATGGGTTTCAGCAATGTCATAAAGGCAGCAGCAAGAGGAAGCCACCTTGCCAGGAGGAAGAGAGGTAGCTGAAAGCTAGGGAACTCACTATGCTACAAGGGCAAAGGGAGATGGATACGAACCCTTTGGAAATCTGTCTCTGCTTGCCCCCTTATTTTTAGGGTCTATAAACTTCCCTTCAAAGCTCACAGCTTTCTATCAGCATGGTTTCCTTTTCCTGATGTAGAAACAGCCCTGCAGGGCTGGAGCAGTGGTGTCGGACCACGTCCCAACCCCAAGAATGTGCAAAAGCCGAAGCATACCCTTGCCCCATCCCATCTCCAGAAGCTCAGGGACAATCATCTTTGCTTTCCAAAGAGTAAGTCACTCACCAGGGACTTTTCTTCAGTGAAAGTGTCTAGCTTCTACCTGAACTTAAAGTCCCTTTACAATACTTTTTTTTTTTTTTTTTTTTTTTTTCTACACCTATTTTAAACCTATGGAAGTAATATTGACTGTGAAAAACCAGTGGGGAAAGTACAAACTATCCCAACAGCCTGTGGCAGGAGTTTCAGAGCTCACCCCCACACTTTCTGGCTTATTTGTTTTGAACTTGCCACTTCCTACTCACGCCTCTCTATCTTCAACAACTTGAAATAATATTTCCTCTTCCTGCTCTTCTTGTTTTCCTTATTACTTACTATTTCTCTGCTGCATTATCCTTACCTTTTCCTTGTTTTACTGGCTTCCCACCATCTTTAATTTCTTCTCCAGTTTCTGCAGTCCTATTTCTCCTATCAGACATGTATGATTGTCATAAAAATACTCTCTGTCAAATTAAGTAAGAATTGGAATAGCCACATCCCCTAAGAGTCAAAATTTCTTATAGGTATTATGCTGTTCAAGAAAGTCTTCTGGCACTATTCGTAATGCAAGATTGTATTGAGTAAATATGTGTTTGGCTTTTTTTTCAGTGAACTGATGCAGCTGGTTTGCCATACTACCTAAGCCAAGCACAGATTATATGGAAGTTAAATATCCCTAGAAAAAAAATAATGGAAAGAGCATGAAGGTTCTGATGTTTGTTATTCATAACGAACCACATATACATGATTTTAAGACATTATTCTACCACTCACGGCATTTCTGTTAAACCTGTCTTTCTGAACAACCCTGCTGAAAGTGTGGTTTGGAGTCAAAATCTCAGCAGTAGTTGGATCGGAGAGTAATCAGACCCTGGTGGTAAGGATGTACAAATATTGTTCCTTAGCTCTTCCATTATTTCATGGCAGCGCAGTAGGCAGCTCCATGACTTCAGTGGAGAATGAAGAACACCCTACAGAAAAGAGATCAGCTCTAACAAGTCAGCCTCTCTACCTGACGATGGTGAACCTCTCTGCTAGGACATCTGCTCTAGGTGGCCCTGCCTGAGCAGTTGGGATGGACCAGAAGACCTTCAGAGTTCTCTTCCATCCCAAACCATTCCGTGATTGATGTTAACAGAACACAGAAAAGGCTTTTCTTCAAGTGAAAAGCTTCCTTTTAGCTAATACTTCATCCACCCTCAGGTCACCAAATGATTTATGCTAGTGATTTTACACTCAAACTGGTGCCTGATGTTAATTTGACAAGCCAACTGGTGAATCCTTAAAACGCTTTCCTGTTAAAGTGACTAGACAGAGTTGAAACTGTGCATTAGGGCGTCAATCACAGAAACCATCTGTTCTAACAGGGCTTTTTGTGCTTTCCAAATTCAAGCCTTCTGAATGAGATGCTGACTGTTTTATAAAATACTGACAAGAATCAGTATACAAGAAATTACCTATTCAGCATGTCTTAGAGATGGTAATTGACAGTAGTCAGTTAGCAAGTAAAGATGTTTTGAATGATTAACATTAGGGAGGATGAGTTATAGTCTCTTCATTAATTCTGTATTAAATTAACCTTCCTAACACTCACAGTTTAAGAATTGATTTGCAAAACATTGCAAAGGAGCCTTAAGTGCAAGGTGTTGTTTCCCATGGTTAGTCACAACAGCTATAAAACAAATCTGTGATGTGGACGAGATTTGTTTTCTTCAACGCAATATCCCAAGGCAATTTTATTTTTGGTCATGAATGACTTATTCTCCTATCACCATCACCTTTTCATTTACCACAACAATTTTCCAAAGAAAGAGTTGTCCTTAGTAGGTATGAGGAAAATCTTTTTCCCCATCACAGCAGTCAAGTAGGGGAACATCTTACCCAGAGATGGCACTTCATCTCTATTCTTGGAGATTCGCCCTCAGCAAATAGGTCAGATCCCAGAGCTGGCCCTGCTGGGGCAGGAGGCCCAGCCAGAGACCTCCTGATGCTTCTCCTCACCTGAATTACTCTGTGATCCTGGGATCCTAGAGTAATCCACTTCCATCCAAAACTCCACCGTTACATCTTACAGACATCAGGCTGACCCTGATTTGTCTCAGGTACCCTGCAGCTCCCTACTCCTCCACGAGTTAAGGCACAGTCGTTGCATAGGTTCAGTTCTCACCAAACTACAAACTACCAAGTTACAACGCTGATCTCTGCTGTCCCCTGCGGCAGAGCTGCTGGTGACTAACCATGCCAGGAGTCTTTAGAGAGAGAGAAAATTGGAGAGAAAATGTTTTTTGCCTAAAATTTCTTCCCTCCAGACGCTCTACAAGGATATTGATTGATAGCAGATGGTCATGAGGGAAAATACAAATATTTTGGTGACGATTACTTCAAAATTTTGTGCCATTTCGCAAATCCCGAACCTCTTACAGGAAACTGTAGCAAGCCTCTTTGTTGATATCTGCAGGTGGTTGGGGAGATTCTTGCCTTCTCTGAGGACATTTTAGAGAGAACCAGGTAATGAGAATACTAAAAGGAAAGGACATTTTAACTATAGGCCCCCCTGATTACATTGTTAATGTACAACATAATTACTATTCAGCTCCTTTTCAAAGTAGCAAGTATCCATTTTCTTCACACTTCCGTTTCCTACAGATCTTTATCAAGACTTTTAATGCACATATTTAATCTCAAACTCCTTTTAACCTCCATGAGTCCAGGATGCTTTTACAAACGAAACAGCATTCATCTGTCGGTAAGAACTACAGAAGGCATGATTCCTTTGCAAGACATCACACAAAACACCATGAAGGCCAAAGCAATTCTGAGAGAGCAATATAGAGCCTTCAGAGAAGAAGAGACCACCCAGGGAAGGAAGAGACCCATTTAGGTCTTCCTTGTGTACATTCATATGCAAAACAAAAACATAAGGCGGTGAACATGACATGACAATTTATTATTCTAACAACTAAAGAAGGACGGATGTATATGTATATTATTGTCTTTATTGTTTTTTTTTTTTTCCCCTTGAGTGCTGCATTGCTTTCTAGCAGCAGCCTGCGAAGCTCACAATGCCCTAGGTGTTCTCAGAAGCGCTGTTGAACAGACTGCCGTGATAGAACAGACCTCCGCTCTGTGAAATCCTGCTGACAGCTCCAAGCTGAACGTTGCAGTTCCCTGTACCCTTAAGATTACACAATTGTTTGGATGCAGCAACATCTTATACAGTTTCTGAAGCAGTGATCAATCTGATTGACAATTCTAATTAGCAGCTCTCTTATGTGCAAGATTATGACATTTTATAGCAACTTTCTGTTGCCTATTAAATCTCTGCAGCCATGTTATACAAAATAGAGTAGTTTATAGATAATTTGATACCCAGTGCTGTCAATTACGCTTGTTTGTAAAGAGGGGCTTTATTGGTAGTGCAGCATGCTGGTTTTGATATGAAAATTCCTATCTATTATACTTAGTGATATCTTCCAAGACCTTAGCATTTCTTCTCTAAAGAGCTACTGGCATATGAAGCTGGCACAGGACTGCTGTGTCCTGTTATTTCCAGAACACAGTGTATTTCAGGTACAAGGTTTTGTACATTTAGAGACGACTATTTTTCCCCTCCAATGGAGGTGATTCATAATAGAATACAATAATCATAAGAAAAATGACATCTGTTTAAAAAATATGGTTCTCTTGTACAGTCATGATGACATATCACATTTTGCTTGGTTGAAAACATGCTAGAAAATGGTGTTCATTTGAGATGTGTTATGAAATGTCTAAATAGATTTTTCATGGAAAAACATATTTCCCAGAAATCTAACTGTAAACTAGACAATATTACACAGCTGGGTCATGCCTTAGCATCTCCATTAGAATTTGTAACGAGCAGACCGAGGTCCATAAGAAATACAGTAAATAAGCTTCTTTTTGGTTATTGAGTTTCTCACCTGTATTGAATATTAGTTCATTTCAGATGGTTTATTTTGCCTGATATTTCTTTTGGAAAACTAGGTTTTCCATCATAGAGAAGGTAATAAATTACTAAGAAAAAACAGTATCTTTTCTTGTCATGTGTGTGGATTGTACCAGAGATCTGTTTCCCCTGGTGTTCTTGGAGGAAAAGACAGCATGTAAAATAAAGTTTTCCTCTCTCTCCCCAGAAATCCCAGAACAGTAATTTGAGCTTAAATGTTTCCTTAAGCATACTTTAAATTAACCACTGAGCACTTCCAAAACTAAATTTAAAGATGAATGATCAGCAAAAATTTTGTAACAACACCAAAAAAGAAAAAAATGACTGTAAAGTCCAGATAAGGAGGTCAATGATATATGCACTTGAAATGCTAGATATCAGCAGACTGAATGCAAAGCACAGCAGGGCAGTTACAAGTCAGTGTAATTCATCTTTTAAATGATAAGGCTTTTCTAATTTTATGAAGTATTTGTCATATCAAATGCTTCATAGTTCCATGAAAAATTTCTTTGATTTCTGTCCCTTAGGATTTTGATGTACAGCACACTGTAGCCTTCGTACAAGGATTAATGTTGGAATTATAAATAAACCACTCAGTGTTTAGGACTATTGATGGTGGTAAGTGACACTTAAAGTTGAATTTGTTCTCTTCACTGTAACTTTCCAGTATGGCACAAGACTGGAAGGACTTTCTATTTCATTCAGAAGGCAGAGGGCCTGCAGATGCATTGATTTCAAATATATTTTTAAAGGTTCTTTAAAAAAATGTTATAAATTTTCCCTCTAACTCCAGAAAATATTTTCTATTCCTTGGGAAATTAGTCAGGAGGCAATATAAATGGATATATTTAATACACAGGCACACATGCATATAAGAATGTTACTTGGAGGAAAGGAGGAAAGACTGCATTACATTACAATAGCTAAAGCAAACAAAACTCAAATAAGAGCTTCAGTATAACCAGTCTCTCCTAGTCTCAAAGCCAGAGTGCAAGCTGAACCATCCAAGTTACCCTTTGGCTCTCCCTGCCTTCTTGCCTGGTCTCCCTTCTCCTCTGCCCCATTCACCTTCTGCCAAAAATGGCTCTGGGATGCTTTCCTTCAGCTGCCAGCCCCATCACTGTCTGCGCTGCCAGGTGTTTTGCATATCCTCAGCTAACGAGACATCTCTTCTGCTCTTTTGACAGGCTTCATTCCCATCCAGCCCTTTCCTGCCACCATCATGCCCCTGCTCTGCTGCCAAAACGCACCTTTGTTGAGCCAGTCTTTCTCTAGTTTACTTCCAGCTGCCATGGGGCCGTATAGGGCAACTCCCATATTCTCATCTGAGTAATGCCACTACACACTCGGAAACAGCATGTTGTAGCTTTTGCATGGAGTCTTTTCATGACATGAAACAATTGGTGTTCAAAATATCACCAAATACTGTTTTTTTTTTTTTAACCATAGGGGGTGGGGATTACTTCACCCACCCCTAAGTCATTGTTAAATTTGGCTCCATTAGCAGTCCTATAGACAAGAGTAAATCTTCCCCCTCACCCACCTTCAGGTGCAGTTTGGATCTCCACTGTACATTCAGCACTTCTTTACCTATTCTGGTAGAAAGGCCAGGGCATAAAATATACACCACAGACATGTGGTGCAAACTGGAGGATTAAGTTTATTCCAGCTTTTATAAAGGGAAAATACATTTCCCTCATCTATTCCCCTTAGACTACATAGGCAGTAAAAGGGAGTTAGTTCTATGGCACGTCTTTGGAAAGGAGAGAGCTCTTAGCCCAAATGACTTAATCCAGTAAAAAAGTGAAACCATTTAAAAAAACAAACAAACCACATTTCTAATGTTTAACTAGAATTGTGTGACATTCATTATGTAGCAGAAATACCTCTACAATTTTTAAGGCATTGAACTTGTAATTATAATATAACTACATATATCAGATCTCATCTGAGAATCAAATTTAATAAAAATCTATTGGAAAGCCTTAGGTGTATTTTAAACAACATCCATGCTTTTTCATCCAGTACGTTGAGATCTATATCCAAAATGGAACTTAAATAATGCAGGATCTAAACAACAATCATGCTGAGAATCATCTACTTTCACGTAACTAGCTTCTTTTTGTACTTACATACACACACACGTTAGGAATTAACACTGTGGCATATCTTAAAAATTTTCAACTTCTGTTCTTTGTTTTCTGTTTAATTTGGGTGAGTAACCAAAAAAAGGTTTAACTGTAATGAACAGTTAATGCAAAAATAAATTGTCATTAAAATGTTATTTTTATCTGATACCTTATGTTATTTCATAAAAAACTACTAAATTTGAATTTAAAAGCTTAATTTACATTGAATTTTAGAGGTAATATTATTTTAACTAGACTTCTCTATAGTATAATTTGTCATTTAAAATTGTTTATAAAACATATGGAGAAAGCATCTTCTGACCTGTGTGTTCCCTGTACCATGTCCACCTGCTCACTTGCCCTCAGAAATCAGCTTACCCTCAAAACGCAAATCATTTAAATCTGATGTCACATTTTCCTTTATCTAGATATACAGATGGAAAACAGGTTAACAAATAATTCATCTGGCTAAGATCGTCTAGAACCCCACCTAGAAAGTCAGAGGTAAAGACAGGTACTGAATATGCACCTTCCAACCCATCTCTCACATCCCTTCCCAGCAGATTGCTGTCTACTAAAGCATAACACTAAAACAAAATTAAAAACTAAAATAATTACCCAAAAGATAAATAGTAGACATGCCAGAGAGCAACCCTGCCTGCTACTTTCCCTGGTTAGAAATGCAAACAAGAATTGACCTGTTTCACTTCTCCTGGTCTCAAACCAGTTACCGGAGTGCATCTCCTCCAGAAGGCAGGCCAAGGGAACTCAACTCAATGACCATGGATAAAAGCTTTTCCGATAAACTCTCAATTCATTAAGTCAAATGGAGACTTTAAATTGATGAAGATAATAATAAATTATTTCTTAATCCTGCTGTATCAATCTATCATACACAGTACTCCAACGCAACGAGCGGTCGCACTAAAAGCTTTATGAAAGTCATCTCATCTTCCTTCAAAGCTCAGTGGGGGCCAGGGGCAGGAGAGGAGTTACAGCTGGAGGACGTAGAGAAGAGATGGGTCACAGCTTCTGAGCAGCAATTTGGAAAAGAGAACCTCAGACTGGCACTGTACTGTGACAGTGACACTCACAAACTGACGTCAGCATTAGCTGTGTCTTGCATGCATTTAATGTTTGCCACAAGCTTCTCCCATCCTCTCCCCTGCCATGCTTCCTAGCCCTGCACAAAGGGCAGCCCAGTGTCAATATTTAAATACACCATAGGTGGGCAAGAAGGAGGAAGACACTGCATGGCCTTCCCAGAGAAGCAAAATCTCAGCTCTGCCTTACACTCAAGATAAGGAACAGATAATCTATAAGTAGTTAATATTGCCTAGTGCTGTCGGTATAAACAGAACACAGCAAAGCCAATTAGAGAGTATTGGATTCATGTTATGCTATGGAAATTTACAGTGTTAGGGGATAAAAATACTTCCTACTTGCTTTGAAGAACATAAGCAACAGGACGTTTCCTTCAGAGTTAGGAAATATTTACAGTTATTAGCTACTCTTGTATTATTACAAGAAAGACTGTGAAAAATAGAGTCCCACTAGCCTGCTGCTGATACGCTAGTTATTTGGAACTGTTAGATTGTGATTACAATCTGAATTCAAGAAGTTGCAGTAACTTTTTTTTTTTGAGCACACTGAGGCATATTTAAACAATCAAAAAGCGAAACAGCAACTGCTTCCAAAGCTCCTACCATTAGTAAAAGGAAGAAACACACTCTAAAGAACTTTTATCTATCATTAAATAAAAGCAGCCTGCTAAAAGAGACTGGAGCGTACCTTGAAGCCCTTCAGATTTGGGCTGTACTCCCCGACCAGAACAGATTCCTGCTAGTTGATTACTGGCCCACATTTCTGCCTTTTTTTTTTCTTTTCCCCCAAACTGGTACTTTGGGATCCACAAGCTTACCTCAGCATTGAGGTGTAAAAATCATTTTTTGTTGTGTTCCACTAGAGCGGTTCCTGATTTTCTGAACTGTTTCTGCCCTTACCACCACAGAAAGCATGGTAATGCCTCCAAGGAGGTGCATGAGGTAGCATGACAGGAGGGACTAAATGGATGGCCCATCTGTGCATCTCATGCAGCCTTCCCCTTGCTTCCTTCAGTCAGAAATGCTGATGTGCTCATCAGGTGCTGGTCACACAGTGCCCTTACACTCTGCTGGCTTTCAGTATCTCATGGGAACTTCCCAGTGATTGTATTTATCTAAATACACATGTTTTTACATTAAGGCAATGACTTCACTACAAAATCCACTTCCTGTTGCATCAAATCTTAGATGCTTGAAAAGACCAGATGAGTCTTCCTATGATCCTGCAGTTCCTGGAGAGTTTGAATTTGGTCCAACAAGTGCTCAGAAAATCTTTATAGTATAGTCGTGTTCCATAGGCCAAATGAACTCCCTGTCTACTCATCATATTTGCTCTGAGCTGCAGCATCTGAGAGATCAAAAAACAAAAATGAACCAAGAAGTGTTTGACTTTGAGTTACATTTCGTTGCAGACATTTTCTACTCACTACAGCACACTCAAAAGGCAAATCTGATGGGAATACTGCATGAAACAGTGTTGTCATAAAATCTCCAGTCCAGTACTGAAGACTCAATACTTCAGATAAAAATCCAAAGTTTTGAAACTCTCCTTGTCAGAGCATTTCATACTTACACAGCCGTACAAGCAACTCAATATTTTACATTTCTTATACAAATAAAACTTGTAATGCCCCTGTGAGACAGATGTGAAATACAGTCACTTTAGAGATAAGGAAACGTAAGCACAGAGCAAAGTACATGACTATCAAATTAACACTGACTTTCAATACCTACAATGGACTCTTTGGCACCTAAATGATGGCTGAAGTATTTACACCTCGAAATGTGCATCTTACTCCCATTCAAAAAAGCAGATGTTTCAAACATAAAAAATAAAAATATAAAGATAACCTAGTTGAGATTTTAAGCTAATTAAAAGACTTATAAAAAGACAACATCCACATGGCAAATATTCAAGCAGCAACCCTAGGGAGAAAACAGGTCTAAACTTTAGCAGGAGCTCTTTTGCCACTGAACCTAATGTTACTGTAAAGGGATGCAATTGTATCTAACTTAAGAGTGCATAGTGAGGATATTTATCACCCTGATGAATTAAAAAAAAAAAAAAAAACATTTTAGAAATAGAAGAACAGGAGACCAGTTAGCAACTATTGCCACAACTTGGTCAATCTCAGAAGAAAAAGTAGTGTGTTCCTCCTAGACAAACAGTTTTTGTAATTTTCTGTAGCAGGAAGATCTTCAAGAAAATTTTCCATATGAAGTAGTTCTATGTTTTCCTTAAGCTGTGAACCCAGAGCATGTATTTCATTTTGATTTTTGTGCCTTCATAGATTGGTCTTGCCATCTTCACCTGCCTGCCAGCTCCCAAATCTCTTTTCATCTCCATGGGCACAGAAGATGGCCCAGACAATGCAGAAATCATCCAAACCACCCCGCATCTCCAGCACCAGCTTCTCCTGCGTGCAGATTGGATCGGCGATGTCTTACACTGCTTCTATCCCTTGCAATAAATTTTAATCAGATACTTTGTACCCAGTTGTACTCTTGTCTGAAACCATCCAAAGCTGTTGTTGCTACGGAAACCACTTCCCCCTTATCAGCAGGCTTGGCTCAGCTGCCTCCTTCTCTCCATCTCCCTCTCCCCTCCCTTTCCCTCTGTTTTTCCTCAGCTCCAAGGGGCAATTCTGGCACCAGGTTATGCATGTTTAACTCTTTCTTGGTCTGCAACTTCACTTCAAACACAGAAGTCACTGCAAACAGGATTTGTGGTATTTAAGATCTAGCTTCCTTGAACCAGCATATTGTGTTTAATTAGTCCCTGCACAGCAGATCCCAATGGGCTGAAAGGGCGAGGAGCTGCTCCACCACACTCTGAAAAGGAATAAAATCTCAGCTCTAGGGTCTTCCTGCAGGAGCTGTAGGAATAAATGCATGGAACAGAGTGGAGATGGGGTGGATTATAATTATTCTAAGCAATAAAGCTCCAGAACTCTTCACTCTGCTCTGCAGAACGTTCCTTCCCACTTGGTTCCAGCTCCTCTACAGGAGGAGTTGTTTACCTCTTTCAGAGAAATGAAGTCCCCTGAGCCATTTGACTGCAGAATTGATTTCTGACCCTTTACCTCCTTACACTCTCCTAATGTTTAAATTATGCAGCTGACACGCAGACCATGAGAGCAGCACACAAGAGCAGCTCACGTTCAGGGCTGTGTTCTGAAAGCTATGAGAAGTGCATGTAGAGCACAGCTCCATCACTGCAAGCACGTGGAAAGAGTGATGATTTCAGCCTTTCAGCATCCCTCCTGTATGTCAAGACCCAGAAGGTAAAAGTATAAACTGAGCCATTATCTGAAAAAGGGAGGAAAGAGTAGACTAAAGAGAAAAAAAAAAATACTGTCAGAATTAATGATTTCTTTGATATTGTTTGGTAAGAGTATTTGAATAAAACTCAAGTTTTATCTCATAGGTTTTTAAGGGAAATGGGAATATATTCAATATACAGAACTGCCTAATCTAAGGGCCCCTTTAACTGTCCATTGTACTCATCAGTAATGGTAATGACATAATTCAGCATTTTCTATACTCATTACTCTTTCCCCCTTTGCTTATTATTTTACTTACTTTAATCTTTCTACAGCGGTATGCAGAAGAGAACATGCAGAATTCAGAACTAAACAGCAAACAACCACTAACATTATACAGACTTCTCTGTAATTTTGGTTTTCCAAACTAAACCTCATTGCCATTAGTATTGAGTGTAAGAATCCTGCTGGGTTTGTTGCGGTTGTCCTATTGACTTTCTCTGGATGAATAAGTTCCTGTCAAGAGCACCACTAAATATCCACTTTAGAAAAGCACTTTTAGCCATAAAGAGCACATTTTACCTTCTTTCCTGTAGTCAGAGCCAGCAATGCAAAGCAAAATGGAACTGCAGTCTTTGGAGAGAGATATAATTATAAGTAAATACTTTGTATGCATTAATTAGCATTTTTTTTTAACCTGTGTTTTGTATAGAGAGCCAAACATCCCTCTACAGAATTTGCTGGTGCTCCTGTACTTGCTACTATCACTTTATAAGTAATAATTACATAAAACACTTGTACTGCATCAAGCTTCAAAAGCTTTAGTATGAATCTAAATTCGTAGGATCATAGGATGGTTTGGACTGGAAGGGACCTTAAAGACCATCTAGTTCCAACCCCCCTGCCATGGACAGGGACACCTCCCACCAGACCAGTTTGCTCAGAGCCCCATCCAGCCTGGCCTTGACACTGCAAGGAGGGGGCATCCATCCACAGCCTCTCTGGGCAACCCGTGCCAGTGCCTCACCACCCTCACAGTGAAGAGCTTCATCCTAATATCTAGCCTAAATCTCCCCTCTTCCAGTTTGTGGACATTACCCCTCGTCCTGTTGCTCCACACCCTTCTAAAGAATCCCTCCCCAGCTCTCCTGTAGGCCCACTTCAGGTCCTGGAAGGCTGCAATCAAGTCCCTCCGGAGCCTTCTCTTCTCCAGGCTGAACAACCCCAACTCTCTCAGCCTGCCTTTGTAGGGGAGGTGCTCCAGCCTTCTGATCATCTTCATGGTCCTCCTCCAGACCCCTTCCAGCAGCTCAATGTCCTTCTTGTGTTTGTGGCCTCAGAACAGCGCTCCAGGTGGGGTCTCACAAGAGCAGAGCAGAGGGGCAGGATCACCTTCCTCACCCTGCTGGCCACGCTTCTCTTGACACAGCCCAGGATGGTGTTGGCCTTCTGAGCTGCAAGCACACATTGTTGGCTCATATTGAGTTTTCCATCAACAAACACCCCCCAAATCCTTCTCCTCAGGGCTGCTCTCCAGCCATTCTCCGCCCAACCTGTATTTGTGCTTGACTTTCTTCGGTGTAGTTTCTTCTAGTCTAAAAAACTAAGATACTGATTTGGAATCAACTGCAGCTTGAGTGTTTTTACTCAGCAACCAAATCAGGGACAGACCCATGGCACAAAGCATCCTCAAAATCCAGAATGTGCATGTGGGACTTCAGTTAATTATCTAAGAATAATCACCCAGAGAGGAAGGAAGCACTAGCTCATCTACATTCAGCATCAGTGCCATAAGATGAAGGCTGAAGGAAGAAAAAAGTCCAACAGAAATAAGACTGCAAAAGAAAAAAATTAAAGGCCATCTCTTTATTGGTCTGTGGACTTCTAGAAACAGCAGAGCAAATGCTCACTGAGAATGTAAGCCATTGGGTCTGCATCTGCCAGAAAAAGTAACAGACTGTCCGTTTCTTCAGGTCATTTATGTCCAAGGTTAAGCAGCTTTTAACTGAAGGCTACCACTCTCACTGGCATAGAAAACATTGATACTGTACCATAAATAAATGTAAAGAGCTCTAAGTTATTTTTCAGAAATATAGAAATTTCAGAATTCTCAACTCATATGTCAGAGCTTGGGCACAAGCCTTGAAATACATCTGTCCCCCTGCTTTCAGAGTTACGGATCCTACAACAATGCAGAACACAACAAATCCCATAGACACACTGCTAAACATAAAGGTTTCATTGTGGTGTACATTACCAATAAACATTTTTGTTATAGAAATCTCAGAGGCAGGTGGAAGGGAAATGTTGATTTGTTGAGTAGCTGCATAGAAGCCTTGCAATGTGTGCCACAATGTGGCTTCATCTGCCAGAAGAAATGCTGGGTGGAAAGGTAGACTAGGGGAAAAAAACATTTCTGTCAGACCCGCCATTTATGGCTTTGGCTCAGCATCATGACTGTCTTCTGACATATACCCTGCTGCTGTCATGTACTTAAAGGGTTCCTTAATATGAAGTGGCAGAACCTGTGTTTTCATTCCTAAATGCCCTCGGGTTTGCTTTATCCAGGGCTCATGAATGCCTAGCTCACCTCATCTCTCAGCTGGGCAGAAGGGAATATGCACATACCTGCCTTAAGATTCTCATCTGAGATGTAGAGTTCACTGTTTGAACATATGAATACGCAGTTAAGAGGCAGAAATTGTCGGAAAATCATGCAGCTAGTCACTGCAACAAACAAGTGAAGAGAAATGTCTTAATACAAGAGCTAGCTTGACATTTCCCAGCACAGCCAGAGCTGACTGTGGTCTGCCAGAAATCAATTCACAGGGAAGCCACAAATACCAGCTAATGCCTTGATTCATAAACTTCTATCCATGCTGGTGTGAAAGGCCCACTAAAGCAAACAGGACTATAGTCCCATTAGTCTGACTGCAGGACCAGAGCTGACAGGAAATCAGGCAGCCTGTTGGAAAACTCCCTGGGGTGAAGGCAGGGCAGTGGGGTGGAAACTAGCCCTAAAAGTTTTTCTTCATCTAAATTCCTGTTGTCCTTATTTTACTTACCCTGGACAGTCTGAGGTAATGTAATTGTTAGTGCCTTAGTTTTGTAAGGAGTATATAAATATTGATTGCTACTGGAAAGGTTCCAAAAGCCTTTTAAACTAACTTTTGCTCTGCACTCATTAATTATTATTCACATATTTTGGAAAGTTGAAAAGACGACTTCAGTTCTACTCACTTGACAAATTCTTTTATTGAGTAATGTGAATAACAAGTTTTTATAGAACAACATAAATTGTATGAACGTTTTTATATTTTTCTTAAAATCATAGATCACTCCTCCAGAAGGGCTCTTTTTGACAGGAGGGAAGAAAGGCTAGAATAGTGTATAGCATAAACAATTTTCAACTGATGACATAAAACTTCAGGGTCAAGTCTTCTATGGACTTATTATTACTTCTATGGACTTATTATTAGTCTCTTGACTTTAATTGACTTATGGTTCAGTTTGGGGGAATTATTCTTAAATAAAATTAGAGATTTCTCTACCTTTGAAGGATATTGCTAGTTTTAGTTGTTTTCTCGCCTTTACATTGCTGGGAATCTTGGTTTGGACTTTCTTCAGAGCATGGTAAACTTCTGATGAAGAGGGCTATTTACTTCATTAACAATAATTGGGGCTATACCAAGAATTGTTCTTACAGAACGCAATGGAGATAGAAATAGTCATGAGAACAGACACTTATTTAATGGAAAGATATCCTAAATATAAATGTACTTGCAATAATTGTTTCAGAAACCCATGAAAGTAGGTTGGAAATGAAGAGCCAGAACTGCATCTCAGATCTCCAAGTCTCTGCTCTAAAACTAACAAGGGTCAGGGATGGTATTAATTATCCACATGGGTAACAGCCTCAGTAGTTGTTTAAAAGATATATAATGATTAAAAAAAAAAAGACTAGTGCATGAAGGGAAAGTGGAAAAGAGTTCTTTATCCCCCTAGCTAATAAAAATCAAGACCAGTTGCAGCTTTCTCCATAAGGCTGTTGGATAAGGTACGGGGTATTACAGTTATGGGTACTGAAAACTGATTGATGGTCCTGAAACACCGCAATGATTGCGCAAGAGGTTACCCGTTATACACTTATTTCTCAATTGAAAACACATCATTAAGTGAGCCTCTCTAAGTCCCACTCCTGCATGGAGATCACATTAAATCTAGGAGAGGTTTCCTGCAACATGTAATCATGGAAAGAGTATTTGATTATATTAATCAAGACTGCTACATCTGAAGTGATAAAGCCTATTGGAAGTTGGAACTCTATCAAGAGGAGGTCTCATTTTCTATCGGATACCCTTTACTGGTAGCCCTGGTTTAGCCCTCGTGCTAAAGCAAAAACTGCTGCACTGCAAGGAGCAACTCCATGAGGGGAAAGGCACAAGTTTCCCCTTCTGCTTAGAAACTACAACATAAGCAGCTCTGTACACAGAGCTCCAGTTCTTGTTTCTTCTTACACCAGAATCTTGAACATGTAAAGTAATTCCTATTCAAATGAAAAGCATTAATAACTGCTTTACTTATGCTGTAGAGATGGCAGTTTTTTTTTTTTTTTTTAAAACACAGAACTCAGGACATCTAGAACCTTAAATTAGGTTTGATTTTTTTTTTTTTTTTTAAAAGGAACATACACTCACTCAATTGCTCAAGCAACCACATGGTTGGCTGAACTGGCCTGAATGTCTCCATCCTGGTTCCTGCTGTAAAGAAGGAACTTGCTGAACAGAAACCCCTATACCCTGTAGGTAGGTTTAGCAGATTAGTCAGCCACATGCGTGAATCTATTAATATATAGTTCTATTACCATGGCAGCAGGTTAAAGTTAGAAGTAACTAGATTTGAATAATTTAGACAGGCTAAAAATACCAGCTTCCATGTTTAAGTGGTTCTATTTGTCACTACACTGTCACCCATAATGACAATTACCACCTATGTTAAAAAATCTCCTTAGAAAACTCAGCTGCTGCATGAGCAGGTGGTTCTGTCTATTTCTACTCCAAAACCTAGGTAATATAGTTCTAGTTGTTTGGAAACTGGAAAATGGTCATGTC
Organism: Alectura lathami; assembly: GCA_013399715.1. Taxonomy (NCBI): domain Eukaryota; kingdom Metazoa; phylum Chordata; class Aves; order Galliformes; family Megapodiidae; genus Alectura; species Alectura lathami. The sequence goes on from VXAV01010887.1 coordinate 569,293, forward strand.
CCTCAAGTATGTTGAATATCTGCAATTTGATTTCTATCACAAAGCAATAACCAAAAATCGGAAGATGACCAAATAGTTTTGGTTCAATTTGTTTTGGCCTGGCCAAAGAGGCCTCTAAGAGGATCTGAGTTCTATTTCATAGATTTTTCTTCCTGCTTGCCACTACACAAAGACCACAAGTTTGAGAAGTGATATTTTTCAACACAGGAAATCTACCCAAAAAGAAAGTCAGAACACTGAACTGTATTATATTGCATCTCAAAACACTATGTTTTGGAAAAGGAGTAACATTTTAGAAAGGTGGTAGAAAAGGTAGTTCCCCTACATCAATTTGCCAAAAGAACAAACTGAATAAAAGATATTTTTCCTGTTCATAAGAACTTCTGACTGAGTGCTCCAGAGCCCCCAAATTAATCCAGTGCCAATCCCAATCAATATAAACCACTCATCTAAGTCATTCAGGTACATTAGTTCTTCCAGGACTGCCTGTTCCACGGCAGTGGAAAAGAGACGTGGATCTCCATTTGAACATAAAAGAACTACAAAGAATTTATCTGTGTCTGTATTTAGCACAGACACAGAATTAAAGACCTTCTCAGCTCATCATATTCATTTCTTAATTAAAAGCAGTGAACATTAAAACCTCACCCCCTCTTTATCCTCCAATATGCAAATTATGGTTACTTGCCTACTAATGGTAGCATACTGAAAGATGTGGTTCTGTGCCGTGCAGGTGCAAGAATTTTTTTTTTTTTTTTTTTTTTTAAAACATCAAGTGATTAGAACTACACACTTAGCCTACCAGCAGCCCAGTTGGGAACCTGGTCTAATGGACAATGAATAGATAACTTTAAAAGAAACAAATGAAAACATCACATAATGCAGAAGAATACATAGTTAGATCTATGGTTTAATATAGTTTGGAATGAAGTGTCATTTCACCTTAAAGGATGAATAAAATGGTGTTTCTCCCTCCTGCTATTTGTGCCAGATCTACAGAGATTATAACATTTTCATTTGCAATTCTGCTTCCCCATCCATCTGGTCCAACTCTTTCCTACTGGCCAGGACATAAAGCTATGGGTAGATACATATGTATCCCCATCACAGAACCAAATCGGACTGTTGCACAGTGATTTCCTTTAGGTATGCTAGTAGAATTCATTAAGTGCTAGACACTGAGACCCCAAGGAAATTAATAGCCCAGTGTGACCAAAATGAAAGGAGTGACTCAGTCCCCACTTTGGGGTCTGCGATCACTCACAGGAGGAAACAAGGCGGCCATGCAGCCTGTGTTCCACTGGCTAAAGGGAGCTTCTCTGCTTTCCAACAGCTTGTGCAGTCTTGTCAGCTATTTTTCTGAAAGGTGAGAAAGGCATGAGGCAATGTTATGGCTTTGAAGCAAAGATCCTGCCAGACACCCTCAACCAGGTGTCAGTAGGGATGCAGATGCAGCCCTGTGTTGGTAGGCTGATGAAGGACTGAATGGCCCAGCAGGTTTGGCCTATGCCCGCAGTGCAGTTGTGGGTGGGAGGTAGCCAAGCCACAGTTCTGACGGGGGCCAGAGGTGTTCCTTGGGCACAACTGAAAAGCAGGGCAGCTTGTTCCAGAGATGAAACAAAAAGTACTGATTTTTTGTAAAACATAACCGCTCACAACAGGAATAGAGGCTGATTGGCAAATGGGGCTGCAGCAAGGAGCTTCTGGGAGGGATTTTAAGGAGCAAGAGAAGAGCCTGCTAATCTTCCAGAATAAGCTGATACTGATAGCTGTGTGAAACGCAGATACAGGGAGCAGAAGTGTTTTAAATTTGAGCTCCTGTTGCAACCATGGATTTCCAGTGCTGCTTCATTTGTTGTCCCTGCTAGATTGCCACTCTAAATATCCATTAGATTATGCTGTGCTGGGAGATCCTTCTCCCAGGATCATTAGGCATCTCTCAGTTTAGTCTCCTAGTAAAAAATGAAAGTCACAATTTAGTGGCATAGCTGCAGTTGTTGAAATAGCTCTGGCTCTGCTCCCTGAGGACTCTGAGGTGTAAAGAGTGGTGAGGAAGGAAGGGAAGAGGAACAGCCACAGCAAGGAGGAGTGGGCCAGGGATAACTGGATATTACCCGCATATAACCAACACATTTGCAAAGCAGATGCAGATGAAATATCATAAGACACTCAGGCTAGATAAGTAAAGCAAAGACAAAGCATCTACTTCCTGTATGGAGCAATTACATCACATAGCACCACACTGAACAGGCTGTCACACTTCAAGTCATGACGGTTTTCATACTTTGTATATACAGATTCATGTTAAGGACCTGCATGAATTGTGTTTCTTATGCAGCTTGCATAAGAAACACATAAGAAACTTGCATTAGATTAAAAATAATTAAATGTTGAGCAGCTATGACTGAACTTCATACATACTTGCCTGTGAAAATAATCCTGAATGAAAACTTTATTCCTGCACACCTCAAATAGGCAACCCTTGACCTGGCAAAGAAGCAAGAAAAGTGAAGAATTGTTGGCTGAAAAATGTTTACATTCACAAAACAATTGCATTCATAATTCTAAAAGAAGAGAACATATGAAAAACATACATTGAAAAAAAGAAGGAAATGTCTTGACTATTCTTCCAAATTTGCTGACAGTTCCTGGGTATAAAAAAATCTCTGAAAAGAAAGAGCAGGAGAGCTGGTAGCTAAAGGACAGACAATTAAGAACAAAATATCAAATACTCCTGATGCAGATTAAATAGTTACGAAATTCAGTACCTCTAACAATCCAGCTAATCAAAAGGAAATTGCGTTTAAAGTGAATTGCACTGAAAGTGGAAATTTAATTAAGAACAAGTGTGAAAGAGCAGAAGTATGTCGCACTGAATTGAAAAGGCAAAAGCACAAAGCAAGTCACAACTAGCTATTAATGTAAATAAAATCTGTGAATGCATTAACTGGATCAGAAGATGAAGAACCACCAAGTTTAGTTGTTTTTGTCAAACAAATAACAGCAAATGCAGAAAATCTTAAGTACCCAAAGCCTTTCTGAATCCAGTTCACTAAGGAGGTTAATTACAGACAGATACTTAAACAATTAATTTTAACTAGCAGATAAAAGTGTAGGACAAGAATAGAAAAAGGACAGGATGAAGAATATTCAAGTTGGATGCAGCCAAATTTTCAGGACACTTTCAAGTACTCAAGGAATTAACTTAAGCCATCTAAGAACCATTAGCAATTATCTTTGAGAACTCTGAGGACAGAGAAATCCTGGGGGACCTGGGAAGGGCAGACAGCACCAACTCTTAGAGAAAATGGAAGGAGAGTCCAAAGATTTAAAGATCAGACTTGCTTCTATATTTGGCAGTGTATTACAACAGTGCTGAGAAAAAAATTGTTAAGATAGACTACATGGATTTCTTGAGATCAAATTAGACCAGCCACCAAAAACAGGTCTTTCTGACACTGATAAACACGTGCAAAGTTGCAGACATGCTCCAGGAAGGCTTCTGACAACTAGAAAATAAATTTCTCATAAGTTTCGTAAGCAATCTCAGGAAATATAGCCTAAATGAAATTAAGTACTGTATAGACAGCTGGCTTTAAAATAACATTTAACACTATTACCTTTGATCTGATAAAATGGGAAGATGTTCCTCTGAGCCTTCCACAGGAGGTCTTTTCTAAACCTTTTCCCATTTTGTATTTTCATCTGGGCTATTACAATAGACTGCACTTCACAGAGCTGAGATATGAAATGTTTTGAGCAAGAGATGCACATTTTCACAAATACAACTGCCTGAGTGGTCCCACAGTAGTAAGCTGACAGTAGAGTAATGTTTTGCTAGAGGACTGGGAACAGTTATTTTAAGTAGGAGACTTTTCTGTAAGGGTTGTTTTGCTTTAAATGCTGCATGTAGTTACTGTGCTCAGCAAGTCTAATGTTACCTCCTGCTTCTGAAAGAAACCTAGCAGCAGAGCCAAGCACTGAAGTGACGATGTTGAAGACAGATATAAGGAGATGAGGATTTATCAGCTGAGATAAGGGGCTTTGGCTTCCTCATTAGTTACAGTCACTGTGGTTGAGCAGCTGCATAGCTTCCTCCTCTGGACCAGCAGGGACACAGCTAGCTACAAATTGCTAGGAATACTGCATTTATCATCAGCTCCAATTCACTTCCAACCTGAGGAGTAGTAATACAGTTGTAGTTATACCTCATGCAGGAAGAAAAAGTGATAGCCATGATAAAGAAACCACCTTTCTGCAGCAGTTTGATCCAAAAAGGTATTTCAGACTTCTGGAATACAGAGTATTTCATAGGAGAGTATAGTCCCCACCACAACTGAAAAATTAAGTGCAATAGTATCTGTACTGGAATATCTTTCCTTGAGAATCAACCAACCATATGGCCAAGTTCACCCAGATGAGAAGCAGGGCTTGCTACCTGAATGGCATCTTGATCTATGGCAGTATTGCTTCTGGTACTCAAAGCAGATCTTGCTCAAGACCATATAAAGCATAAAGTATTCAGTCCTTTCTGCTACATCTTCTCTTCATGTGCTCCTTCATGAAATCATAGTACCTCTAAGATCTGAAACTCTACCAGTTTGAAGAAAAAATCACAAGTAACAGGAAATCAACCAATCATGAAGCAACTGAAAAGAAATCCAGAAGACAAACTCTACAGAAAAAAAAGTACTCTATGATCTCAGAGCATTTGTAATAAGAAATAAAAAATACCAATTAAAACAATACCAATGGGTCAGTGTTACATATGATCTACAGAAAATTTCCCCTTTATCTACAGTGTTAAAAAGCAAACTAGGAAACTCTTCCCCATTCCAAAGGGCTCAGATACTTTTGTGTAATACGACTTGACCTAGAGGAATATAAATTCAAGGAATACATGCCTTGACAGAATAACTGAGGACAAAACTTACCAAGATACAGTGAACTTCAATTGTTGACATAGTAGCTGCACAGTAATCAAAACAAAGAGTTGCTGAGATTTAGCATATTGAGCTAAATTAGACTCACAGAGATACATGAAGAACAGCATGAAAGGAGTTAATCCCCACTTGTGCTCTTCCACATGTTTTTACTGTAAAAATGAGGACCAGCTGGAGTGAACTAATAGCACAAACAAGCAAAGGATGGATAAGATGAAGGTTATTGTTTTTCCACCTGGAGTTCTCTCAGCAAGGCAGTGGGGGCATGAGTGCACAATATTTGGAAAGAACAGCGAGGGAAAATGGGTCTGTTTCTTCGCTTCTCCAAGTACTTTCTGCAAGTTCTTTGCTTCATGTGAAATTACAGTTTCCACAGATTTGGAGGAATATCTTGAATGATCATGAAATGATCAGTGGGTTGAGAGGTTAAACTTTATAAAAACGTGTTTTCTAAAAGCTCTTTGGAAAATTTTATCTTCCGTCAGCACTATTCTGTGCACCAGTGACTGGTCATTACAGCACCTTTCAACCTTAATGAGACCAAACTTAACCTTAGATATGAGCAGTGCTTTCCTGTCTCCTTCACAAACATTGCAGCTCTAATACAAAGTAGCAAGGTGGGTCACCACTCTTCTTTGTCCAAGTAATAAAGTGTTTTAAAGCCACACAACTTTGCGCC
>VXAV01010888.1:0-15693 GCA_013399715.1 Alectura lathami
TGATGGACAGACCACTCGCTGGATAAGGAACTGGCTGGATGTTTGTACCCAAAGAGTCATGGTCAACGGCTCAATGTAGCAATGGAGACCCATGATGAGTGGCATCCCCCAGGGATCGGTACTGGGACCAGTGCTATTTAACATCTTTGGTGGCGACATGCGTAGCGAGATACATTGCACCCTCAGTACGTCTGCAGAGAACTCCAAGCTGTGTGGTGCTGTTGACATGCTAGAGGGAAGGGATGCCATCCAGAGGAACCTGGATAGGCTTGAGAGGTGGGCCCATGCCAACCTCATAAATTTCAAAAAGTCTAAGCGTAAGGTCCTGCACCTGGTTTGGGGGCAATCCCAAGCACAAATACAGGATAGCAGCCTTCCAGTACCTGAAGCGGGCCTACAGGAGAGCTCGGGAGGGACTCTTTAGAAGGGCATGCACCAACAGGACAAGGGGTAATGGCTGCAAACTGGAAGAGGGGAAATTTAGGATAGATATTAGGAAGAAATTCTTTCCTTGAAGGTGGTGAGACACTGGAACAGGTTGCCCGGAGAGGCTGTGGATGCCCCCCTGCTGGAAGTGTTCAAGGCCAGGCTGGATGGGGCTCTGAGCAACTTGGTCTAGTGGGAGGTGTCCCTGCCCATGGCAGGCGGGTTGGAACTAGATGATCTTTAAGGTCCCTTCCAACCCAAACCATTCTATGATCAACTCTATCACATATTTCCAAAATATATTTAAAATGGCACCACATTCACAAAGCGTATTTTATCATCTAAAAATAAGTGCTAGGAAACTTCTCTACAGGCAGCACCATTTTAGAAAAAGCATTATGCAGAAATTGGACCCACAGTAGTAATAAATTGATCAGTTTGTCATGGCAAGAAAAGTGGACCAGCTGGACAAGTCTTTGCTATGTGACACACTGCGATGTTTCCATCAGTTAAAACACTTATACACTGAAGGTTATGTGATAAGTGTAATAGATTTTAGTCAATAGTTTAAGGACAACTTCATACTCCTTGAGGACTGGGTACTATGATTTATCTGTTGATTTTTAAAATGAGCACATGCAAAAGACCAAAAATACTCCTTTACTGAACAAGTCATCAGGTTAGAAAAAGAAAAAAAAAGCAATTTTGCTTGCAATAGAATTTCACTACAGGTGAATGCATTAGTTTGCTAAAGTTTATCATGCATAATGTATAAATTCCACAGTGAAAAGAGTTGCTATGCATGGGGTCAAATGCCTGTGTACTGACATTTTAAAACAAAATTGATGAAAAAAAAATTCTGTACCTAAAGAAAAGACAGTCAATTGACAGTTTCTCAACCCCTTCCATGCCTGACTTTTCATAAGCTCTCACTGCTGCTAGGAAAACAAAGCACACTTCCAGTTTCAATGTGAATGGTCAGAAAATCTTTCATATGGAATTATTTAATATAGTTACTACAATAATCTGGAAAAATTAAACAAGCAAACAACCTGTAAAAGTAACTATTAGATGACATTTTCTTTTATGTTAGTCTTCAGTTTAAGAAACAAAAGCAAACAACACATAACACTTCTGTCATGTGAGTAGTTGAATATCCTGACACAAAACAGGGATAAAGAGGTTAAAGGATTTGAACTGGGACAGGGTAGTGTAAATGCAAGACTAGTACTCCTTCAAGAAATCTTCCTGTCTGACTTTTTAGTTACCCAAGGCACAGTGCTGTAAATCCTTCAGACCTGCTAGTCAGCCATGTTTCATCACACCAGGTGAAACAATCTAGCATGAAGATTTAGTTCCCTATATTTCCAGAAATGTTACATATAAAATCTTTCGATTTCTCAAGTACAATCAGAGAACCAAAACAACAAGAAGGGTTTCTTTAGCTACATAGGGCAGAAGAGGCAGGTGAAGGAGAGTGTTCCCCCTCTAATGAATGGAAAGGGAGGACTGGCCTCCTCTGATGTGGAGAAGGCTGAGGTACTTGATGAGTTCTTTGCGTCAGTCTTCACTGCTGGTCAGGCTGCCCAAGTCTCTTGTGTTCCTGAATATCCAAGTGAGGACGGGGAGAGCAAAATCCTTCCCAGTGTAAGAGCGGAGCAAGTCCAAGACCACCTTATGAGACTGAACGTATACAAGTCTATGGAGCTGGACGGGATGCGTCCCAGGGTCTTGAAGGAGTTGGCTGATGTGGTTGCCGAGCCACTGTCCGTCATATTTGAAAAGTCTTGGCTGTCAGGTGAGTTCCCCGGTGACTGGAAAAAGGGAAACATCACTCCCATTGATAAGAAAGGGAGAAAGGAAGACTCGGGGAAACTTCAGGTCAGTGAAACTCACATCTGTGCCTGGGAAGATCATGGAGCAGATCCTCTTGGAGGAGATGCTAAGGCACATGCGAGATGAGGAGGTGATCCGAGACAGCCAGCACGGCTTCACCAAGGGCAGGTCATGCCTGACCATGGCGATGGATGTCGTCTACCTGGACTTGTGCAAGGCCTTTGACATGGTCCCACACCATATCCTTATCTCTAGACTGGAGAGATGTGGACTTGATAGGTGTATTATTCGCTGGATAAAGAACTGGCTCGATGGTCACAGCCAAAGGGTTGTAGTCAATGGCTCTTTGTGCAGGTGGAGGCTGGTCACAAGCGGTGTCCCCCAGGGGTCCGTCTTGGGACCAGTGCTCTTCAACATCTTTATTGACGACTTAGACTGTGGGATTGAGTGCAGCACCCTCAGCAAGTTTGCTGATGACACCAAGCTGAGTGGTGCACTTGATAGCCCTGAAGGAAGGGATGCCACCCAGAGGGACCTGGACAGGCTGGAAAAGTGGGCCCATGAGAACCTGATGAGGTTCAACAAGGCCAAGTGCAAGGTGTTGCCCTTGGGTTGGGACAATCCCAGGTGTGTGTACACACTGGGAGAAGAATTCCTTGAGAGCAGCCCTGCAGAGAAGGACCTGGGCGTTCTGATAGATGAAAAGCTGGACATGAGCTGGCAGTGCGCTCTTGCAGCCAGGAAGGCCAATGGCATCCTGGGCTGCATCAAGAGAGGGGTGGCCAGCAGGGAGAGGGAGGTGATAGTTCCCCTCTACTCTGCCCTTGAAAGGCCTCACCTGGAGTATTGTGTCCAGGCCTGGGCCCCCCAGGACAGAGGGAATGTGGAGCTGTTGGAGGGGGTCCAGAGGAGGGCCACCAAAATGATCAGAGGGCTGCAGCACCTCTCCTGTGAGGAAAGGTTGAGGGAGTGGGGATTGTTTAGCTTGGGAAAGAGAAGGCTCCGGGGAGGCCTCATTGCGGCCTTCCAATACTTAAAAGGAGCTTACAGGCAGGAGGGGGACTGACTTTTTACACAGGTGGATAATGGTAGGACAAGGGGGAATGGGCTAAAACTGAAAGAGGAGAGGTTTGGGTTGGACATCAGGAAGAAATTCTTCACTGAGAGAGTGGTGAGGCGCTGGAACAGGCTGCCCAGAGAAGCTGTGGCTGCCCCATCCCTGGATGTGTTCAAGGCCAGGCTGGATGGGTTCCTGGGCAGTTTGATCTAGTGATCTAGTGGCTGGCAGCCCTGTCCACAGCAGGGGTGTTGGAACTAGATGATCTTTGAGTTTCTTTCCAACCCAAGCCATTCTACGGTTCTATGAACCCAGGGAAGCCATGAAAAACCCTTCTGCATTTGCCCTCATTATTCCTTCCAGTATCACACAGTGCCATCGAAGCACAGCAACAGGAGTTCAGATAAGATGACGGTCAGACTGCCAGTGGACTACTGACCCGAGTGTCATGAACATTTATGCTCAGTAAGATTTACAAATAGCCTGTCCAGTACTTCTTCCACTAATAAAGTAAGTCTCAAATTTATTCTGTGTTGTCTGGAATGTTGAACTACCATAAAACATTTGGAGGTTTCCTGACTATTAACCATACAGCTTCCATCCTGAAGAAGAACAGAAGAAGTGCAGCTTTCCCATAGCATCTCACTTCATGGCATGGAGAAGAAAACATCAACAGTCGAAAACATGGTTTTGCTCTGGTATGGTTCCTGCTAAAAATAAATTCTCTGCAATCTGAAATTCCCCCTACATTGACTAGTACCACTTTATATAAGCAATCAACGATTGTGAGCTGTTTGGACTTCCCTGCAGAAGGACCAATTACTATGTGTGCTAATTACATGTGCTCAGGCCCATAAGAACTGAATACTATGACAGAAATGAATATTTGTGAACACTGACATCTCTGTAACATATTTCACTGCCAGAAAACTGGCAACTAGGTTCTGTGGCACTCAGTGTTTCACTCCCTTATCTTCAAGTTGCCAGCAGGTTAAAAAGTCTGAACAGCTGTAGACATAAGCAGGACCTTATTTAACATCAGCCTAAATGCATTCCATAACCAACACAATAAGCCTAGGTTCTTACTAAGAACAACTTCACAATGAAAGTTGGGGTTATTCATCCAAAAGAAGAGAAAGCTCCAGGGAGACCTTCCAGTGGCCTTACAGTACCTAAAGGAGGCTTACAGGAAAGCTGGAGAGGGACTCTTTTATCAGGGAGCATTGTGACAGAACAAGAGGTAGTGATTTTAAACTAGAAGAGTTTTGGACTAGACATTACGAAGAGATACTTTACCAGGAGTGTGATGAGGGACTGGAACAGGTTGCTCAGAGTAGCTGTGGATACCCTATTCACAGGCATTCAAGCCCAGACTGGATGGGGTCTGGTCCAATCTGGCCTTTAACACCTCCTGGTATGGGGCTTTGGACAACCTCGTCTATTGGGAAGTGTGCCCTGCCCATGGCAAGGGAGTTGGAACTGGATGGTCTTCAATATCACTTCCAGCCCAAATCATTCTATGACTATATTACATTTGTTCATAAGACCAGGACAAACTATTCAAACACTATAACCTTCAAAACATTTAAGTACTTCCTCTCAGATTACATAACACTTCAATTTTGTATCTCATCTTTTGCTCAACCATAATTTTGAAATACCTCCACACTAAGACTTTCCATTTTCACTTTACTCATGTTCTTCACCACCAAGTGATATCCAGGTTAATTACAAATGTGAAGCTACACATGTAGAGAATATTATCGGACCTATGAAAATTAGAAAACACACTAGCAAAACAGAATCTTACTTCATGCACCTTGTTAAGTAATGGCACTGACGAGGCCTTTCACATTCACTATCTCATCTCAACGCAAAACTAAGTCCGTGCTCTCTTTTTTTGCAAGCAACTACCACTCTGTAAAACACGAGAGTAACACAGATGTGAACTTCAAATGTTTTTTTTGACAACGGTGGAAACCTAGGTAACGATGGAATTTAGTTAACTAAACTGAAGGGGCCCACTTTCTTTCAGCCTGACTTCTCTTCCCAGAAGGTGCTCCAAAGCACTGCATTTCCCAGGTTGAAGTCTGACAAAATTCCCACAATTAATCTAAATCATACACACACACACACCTACTTATAAATGAAAGTCTCAGCAAATGATATGTGTGTATTTTCTTTCCCATATCTTATAAACAAAGAGCAACGTATACAAAATTTAGAAGCTGAATTACCAACACATACCTAATTCAGTGGCTTCCATCCAAGCCTGTGTTTTCTGGCACTGCCCTTCTTGAAATCCAAATACCTGAAGGCAGGCTTGTGAGTGAAAATATTTCAGTCTTTCAGCCTTTTGACTTACCCTATCAGCTATTCCCTGTCCATCCATCACTTGTGAAAACACATACAAATGCCAGCCACCTAGGTAAACACATATACCACAAACTCAATAAGAGCTGTTCTGATTCAGTACCAACTAAACAAAAAGAAGGTTGCAGATATACAAACCTTTGCACACTGTACCATTCTTCATGTTGCAGCAGGAAACATTACAGGAGATTTGGATTTCTTTTTTTTTTTTTTTTTTTTTTTTTTTTCCCNTTTTTTTTTTACCCAACCTCACGAATAAGAATTTCTACCTTCAGGCAAACCTGGACAAGTCCAGAGCTGCATTCCTCCAAAGTTAAATCTTTTTATCTGCGCCTGTCTCTCCCCAACAAACAAAGGCCCTCATGCCTTGCAAACTCTTCCCATATAAAACAAATGCAGAAATACATGCGGTCTGTATTTCCAGCTCTTGAACCACAACGACACTTCTTACCTCTTTAGTACGTGTATTCAGGAACTTTCTGCTATAGTCAGTCACTGACTATAATCACTTAAATCAAATAACATTCTCTAAGCAACCCAGTACAGAGGAAAGACAAGAGTAAGGATAAACACTCCAGCTTAAAAATGCAAGAAATATCTCTACTCCTGCTCTTCGAGATGCAGCTGCTGTTCCTGGAGGTAAATGGAGCTAAAGAAGCAAGAGACTTGTATCAGCCAGAAAAAGCAAATGAAAACATAAACATGAGGGAGGAGCCAGAGGGGACAATCAGGCCCAATGAAATCTGAACTCCTGGAGGTAAGGAGGAGTGGAAATGCCTTGGCTGAAAAGGTAACTCAGTCTACAAGCCACTTCTTTACAGTAGCCCTTTTCTCAGTCTGTTTGAATATTGAAATGAAGCCAAGTGAGTTTCAATTTCAAATCATTTACCCACACAGTTATGATTGCCTGCTTTTGATGTCTTTTTCCTAGAAGCAGCCTTTACGAAAGTGCTGTACTTTTGTACTGAACAGTCAGTTCAGCCACTTACATCATTCAAGTCTTCAAAAATTACATATTATTGGAGTTTGCAGGTGAGAAAAACTTTCAGGAAGTCCTGCAGCAATCATACCTATTTCTATATAGTAACTGCTACTCTCAAGCTTCCAGACACTGGCAGACATTAACTCCTCTGTCTCTAGAATTAATCAGCTCAACTAGGGGGAGCAAGCCTATTAGTTACTCCTTTAATAAGGGGTGTAACTCAAATTATGGCAGCCCACAAAGTTCTGCTCTAAACATTACAAATATTACTTGTGGTGATGCATGCATTTTTTTTTTTTCCAATATTATTCTGATTGAAATTCCTGTGGAAAACAGGCAGAAGTAAAACTATGAAGACCAACTCCAACATAAGACTAGGGCTAATAATGCAGACTTGAAACAGGCACTCCATAAGACTTGTCCACATCTTAAACAAAACACCACTGTTAGGCAGACTTTAAAGTGCACCACATCCTGTATCTTAATCTTTTCTGAGGTACAGAAGAGATTCTCTCTCTGCCTTCAAGACTGTAGCTTCAGATGCCAAGATTTTTTTACTTTGCTCACTACCAGGATGTGAAAGGCTCTGAATGGCCTCTCTCCTGTCGTGAAAACTAGGATTCAATACAACCTTATAATGCAAAAGCGTGATATTGAACCACTGCAACAAACCACAAGATAAATATGTCCTGCTATTTAAATTCCTAAGTAAAGGAAGACCTAAGCAAACTGTGGTTTATCTCAAACAGCAGACTAAGCTTACCTTTGTTCTGAGTACAGATCTCATCCTTTCGAGAAAAATCTAGCTGTTCCCTATGTACGCACTTTTTGACTTTTTGCCAAAGCTATACAGAGACAGCTGTTCTGCCTACAATTCAGTTGCTGAGTTCCACACATGCACATTTACCCTGCTTCTTAAATATTTGCATGAGAAAAAGAGTATCTGGACACATCTAATATTTTTGTGGTACATCCTTTAGCTTCAACTCTTCTGATTTCTCCTCAATACATTTCTGAATATCCTTGTCAACACATTATATTTATATTGCACCTCAGGTAATTAAAAATACATAATGTGTACAAAATACACACACACAAAAAACCCTGACCTCTGAATATCAGCAAAACAAGGTAATTGTACCTTTGAAAGGTGTATGATGAAGTCTTCTACAAGACATGAGCCATACAGAGTTCTGTATCTTCCCATGTGCTGCCTACACATTTATCAACTTTAACTTTCCTGTACTCATGTTGCCACTTATAATATAAGGCATAAGGATGAAAAGGTCATCTTTCTATCCAATTTATCTCTGCCTCTGCCCCTAAGACCCTCATTGCTGTATTCATTAGATGGACAAAGTTGAATTCAGAAGATTATAAAAATCAATGGAAGCTGAACCCAGAGAACAGCTAATTAAGTACTGGATGGTTGCAGCTAGAGGGTTTTGGTCAACAGCTATAGGTCCAGTTGGAGGCCAGTGACAAATGGCGTCCCCCAGGGCTCCATCTTGGCACCAGTGCTCTTTAACATCTTTATCGATTACATAGACAGTGGGATTGAGTGCACCCTCAGCAAGTTCACACATGAGACCAAGCTGAGTGATGCACTTGATGGGACAGAAGGAACAGATGCTGTCCAAAGGGATCTGCACAAGCTTGAAAAGTGGACCGATGTGAACCTAATGAGGTTCAACAAGGCCAAGTGCAAGGTGCTGCACTTGGGCCAGGGCAATCCCGGACATAAGCACAGACTGGGAGAAGAAGTCATTAAGAGCAGCCACATGGAAAAGGACTTGCGCGTTCTGGTGGATGAAAAGTTCAACATGAGCCAGCAATCTGCAGCCCAGAAGACCAACAGTATCCTGGGCTGCATCAAGAAAGGGGTGGCAAGCAGGGAGTGGGAGGTGATTGTCCCCCTTCTACTCTGCCCTCATGAGGCCCCATCTGGAGTACTGCACCCAGGACAGGGGCCCCCAGTGCAAGAAAGACATGGAGCTGTTGGAGTGGGTCCAGAGGATGCCATGAAGATGATCAGAGGGCTGGAGCACCTCTCCCATGAAGAGAGGCTGAGGGAGCTGGGCTTGTTCAGCCTGGAGATGAGAAGGCTCCAGGAAGACCTCATTGTGGCCTTTCAGTACGACTCGGGGCTTGAAACTAGATCATCTTTGAGGTCCCTTCCAACCCAAGTCATTCTACATCTAAAGGGAGCTTATAAACAAGAGGGAGACTGACTTTTTACATGGGCAGATAATGACAGAACAAGGGGGAATGGTTTAAAACTAAAAGAGGAGAGATTACATTAGGAGGAGATTCTTTACTCAGAGGGGCATAAGGTGGTGGAACAGGTTGCCCAGAGAAGATATGGATGCGCCGTGCCAGGAGGCATGCAAGACCAGGTTGGATGGGGGCCTGGGAACCAGGTCTAGTGGCTGGCAACCCTGCCCACAGAAGGGAGGCTGGAACTAGCAGATCTTTAAGGTCCCTTCCAACCCAAGATATTCTATGATTCTAAGTATCCTAGCTCTATGTCTCTCTCATTTCTTAACAAGAGGTTGTAAAAACAACAACCTGGGCACCCTTCTGGGAGTGCCTTCTCCCTCATTTTTACTTGCAACAATATCAAGCTTTCATGTGCAGACATAGGTGTGACATTCTGATTCCGTTGCATTGGGCTTATCTGGCAAGGTTTTGGTAAAGGTGGGGCTGTCTCTATGAGAAGAGTCCAGAAGCTGCCGTATGTTACATCAGAGCCAGGTCCAGCTGGATCCACAAGCAACCTGCCGCTGGCCAGAGCTAAGCCATGAACAATGCTGGCTGTGCCTCTGGGAAAGCAGATTTAATAAAGGGAAAAACTGCTGCACAACATCAGTAGGGAGAGAGGAGTGAGAAAATGTGGAATAAACAGCCCTGCAGACACCATCTGTGATGGTAACCAGTGAGAGATCTCCCTGTCCTTATTTTAGCCCTTGCGCCCTTTTTCGTTGTATTTTCTCCTCCTGCTCCTTTGAGGAGGATGAGTGACAGAGTGCTGTAGTGGAGTTTAGCTAGCCATCAGTGTGAAACTCAGTGTCCTTCCATGAAAATGATATCCAATATATCACAACCACTCCTTCAGGTGAATCATCAGGAAAGTATACATACTGAGATCAGAATACAAAGTCTGCTACTGGAGGCTGTGGTGGTTTAATCCATGATAGCTCCCAACAGTCGCTCATTCACCACTCCCAGGCCGCAGAGGCCTGGGCCTGCCAGCATACCCCCAGCAGCCAGTATCAGAGAGATGGAGGAACGAAGTGAGAAAAAGAGAAAAAGGTAGAACTTGAGAGTTAAGATAAAAACTGGTTTACTAAAATAGTTAAGGAACAAGAAATAATAAAAATGCAAAGGGGATATAAGGGTAATAATACTGATAATTGGAAAAAACAGTGACTTATGAGAAAGGCGATTTCTCACCCACACGCAAGCCCAACCCGGAAGGGGAAAAAGAGACACGCAAGCTGCGGCTTCCCCACCCTCACCGGAAAGCAGGGGGAGGGCCACGACATGATGTATATGGTATGGAATACCTCGTGGGTCAATTTAAGTTACATGACCTAACTCCGCTCCCCTCCACAACTTCCTAATCCCTTCTCTTCCAACATTCGCAGATTCAACTG
Source organism: Alectura lathami (assembly GCA_013399715.1). Lineage (NCBI taxonomy): Eukaryota > Metazoa > Chordata > Aves > Galliformes > Megapodiidae > Alectura > Alectura lathami. The sequence goes on from VXAV01010888.1 coordinate 10,331, forward strand.
TCCTTGAAACCATGACAGAGGCTTTCATCTTCTACACATACCAGCACATTACAGAAAAAAAAAAAACCCTAAGAAATAAAAGGACAACCCAGAAGTCAGTATATTTACGCAGATGAAGGAAATATGAAAAAATGCACATCCTTTCCTGTTTGTTTATTCATCAATTTACAGACTACTGCATCTCCTGTAACACTACAGATAATATAGTAAGCACTCTAGGCCATATCACCTTGTTGTTCTTAACGTTCCATGTTAGAATTCAAATTAGAAGCCTTAAAACAAAATCATTTTTAAGCAAGTTAACAAATAACAAGTCATTTGTATTACTGAGTTGTGTCTCAACCCAATTTAATGCATTAACAAGAATTTATTTTAAACAACTAGTACAGCCTTCTTTCCATTAAGGCTTAACAGATGTTGGTGGATAGCTACCTTATTTCTCACATCAGTGAAGCATCATTAGGTTCAAGAAAATGAGCTCTCTTCCCATTTTCCAACACTCTTGGCACAGCTGCCAAAGGTTTTGCCTTGGTGCCATGACAGAATTACTCACCTTCTCCATCAGGGCTCATATTTTCATAAGAGTCCCAGCGTATCAGTGGGTCTGAGGTATTGTAATCAACTACCACTCCATGGTCATTCTGAAGGTGTTTACATCCTAAAAAATTAACATCTGTTTGAGACAAAAGTCATATTTGAAATCATACACACTTCTGCTAGAAGCTTGCTCCCACAACTACAATACCATATTCTTAAATGTAAGAAAAAGCAACAGGGGAATCAACTATAAAACCTTAACTTATTTTGAACTGGAGAAGGAGCAAGCACAGAATTTTATCTTCAATTTCTTGTTTACGATGAAACTCTGATTATTAGTATAAGCCACTAAACACAATGAACACAGATGATCCACCCAGCTTTACAGAGTTAGATGCAATAAAATCAACTCTTCAGAGTAAGACTACTGTATCTATTAAGCACTGTCAAGAAAGGAATGATAAAATCAGATTTTATTACAAACTAGCATTCTGATACCATAGAAGTGTAACATTAAAGGTGAATAGGGAAAGCTCAAAAATCGCAGTTTGCTTCCTTGTTAGTTCCTCCAAGGTGCCTCTGCTCTCTCCTCCATTCCCCAGCATCCCTGCAGAGTCTAAGATTGGGCAACTTTCTTCATTGGTGTCTGGCTGTGTGTAAGTATGCTCTTCTAAACATACCTAGGATTTTCAGCAGCATTCCACATTTTTATGCCCTTAGACAGACATATGATAACATTCAGCTTTTAAATATATACCATAAGGAATTCAGGTGTGGTCCAGAGATTCAAAAGCAAGTATGACCATCAAGAACTCAACAACCTCAGTCTTTGCTTTTACACTGATTGATACAGACACAGACCATATCAGCTATTTGCATTCTCCATCTAGATTTGGGGATAAATAAATCCTTAGTTAACAACTCTATGACTGTGTCTGGAGAAGTGTGTCCCATATTGCTTTAAAGAAGCAGCATGTTACATTGTGAGACTTTCAGAACAAAAATAGTTAAAATTAGAAGGACAAGAAAATTATGGTCCTGAACATTTACATCTAGGCAGAAAAAAAAAAAAAGCCACATTTGTCACAAGCAGATTTAGAAAGCTTGCTACTCAAATAATTAGGTGCCTAATCCTCCTAGCAACTGCATCCTTTCTTAAACACTGTATCACTGATGGGTTATTTTCTGTAATACTGTGTATAGTCTGGGGCTAACCTGAATCAAGAAAGACATGAGTGAGGTGGAGCAAGCTCAGGGGAGGATCATCAGGGTAGTTAGGCTGGAATTACTTGCCCTGTGAGGACAGGCTGAAGAACCAGGGCTTCTTCAGCCTGGGGATGAGATGGTTTTGGGGTGATCTGACAGTAGACCCTGCAAAGGCCACTGAGGACACAGAGCAAGGTGGATGCAAAGTGGGACAACGAGAAGGAACAGACATAAATTTAATATAGAGAATTTATGAGTTTCCTTATCTTTATAAGGAAAAAATAATTTCACTCTGAGGGCAATCAGACATTGGAACAGCCTACCCACAGAGGCTGTGAAGTTTCCCTCCTTGTTGGTTTTCAAGAGTTGGTTGGACAAATCCCATTGCAACCTCTCCTGATATAACAGATGATCCTCGATTCAGCAAGACGATGGACTACAGTTATTCTATAATACTTTCATATGTGGAAAAGTCATTTACAGATATTGTTAACAAATATTTAAAGGTGAGCTCTTTATCCTAGACAGTTAACTCCTTAGAGAGCAATTGAAAACAAATTTCCAATTACTTGAAATCTTACTTTCCTTCATCTTGGAGCCTGCTAAAAAACACATATCTAATTTGTCCTCTAAGGGAGAGTTTGAAAACATTTTGATCCTTTTCTAGACATGTTAACTGGTCACTCTTCAAGCATTTACCATCCAGAAATGTTTAGATCAAACTGCATAAGTTTATCCATCCTCGATGGATGAGGAACTGGTTGCTAGATTGCATCCAGAGTGGTGGTCAATGGCTCAATGTCCGGATGGAGATCAGTGACGTGTGGTGTCCCTCAGGGGTCCGTTCTGGGACCAATATTCTTTAATACCTTCATCAGTGACATCAACGGTGAGATCGAGTGCACCCTCAGCAAGTTTGCAGATGACACCAACATGTGTGGTGCGGTCGATACACCTGAGGGATGAGATGCCATCCAGAGAAACATAGACAGGCTGGAGAAGTGGGCCCGGGTTAACCTCACGAGCTTCAACAAAGTGAAATGCAAAGTCCTACACCTGGGTCACAGCAACCTCTGCTACTTATACAAGCCGGCAGATGAAACGATTGAGCAGAGTCCTGCTGAAAGGGACTTGGGGGTACTGGTGGATGACAAGCTGGACATAATCCAACAGTGTGCCCTCACAACCCAGAAAGCCAACTGCATCCTGGGCTGCATCAAAAGGAGTGAGGCCAGCAGGTCAAGGGTGGTGATCCTGCCCCTCTACTCTCCACTGGTTAAACCTCACCTGGAGTACTGTGTCCAGATGTGGAGTCCTCAGTACAGGAGAGACATGGACCTGTTGGAGCACATCCAGAGGAGGGCCACAAAAATGATCCAAGGGATGGAAACCTGCCCTGTGAGGGCAGACAGAGAGTTGGGGCTATTCAGTCTGGAGAAGAGAAGGCTCCACGGATGCCTGATAGTAACCTTTCAATATCTCAAGGGGACCACAAGAAAGAAGGGGACACACTCTTTGGCAGGGTCAGTTGTTACAGGACATGGGGAAATGGTTTCAAATTGAGAGAGGGGAGATTTAGGCTGAACATAAGGAAAAGGTTTTTTATCGCAAGGGTACTGAAGCACTGGAGCTGCTTGCCCAAAGAAGTGGTGGATGCCTCATCCCTGAAGACCTCCAAGGTCAGACTGGACAGGGCTCTGAGCAACCTGATCTAGCTGTAGATGTCCCTGTTCAATGCAGGAGAGTTGGACTAGATGATCTTTGAAGGTCCCTTCCAGCTCTGATGTTTCTATGATTCTATGATTTATAAAGTAATTTTTCTTCAATGGCTTTCCAAAAAACTAAGCAAGATCTTCATGTTCAGCTAGATAGAATCCAACTTCTTACTGGCTGCTACTACATTAAAAGAATCAAACTGGTGAAAAAAATGAAGAGGAAAACATGCAATTCACAGGATTACTTATGAGAGACAGTTCAGAATACTTAGTTTGAATTCAGTCTCAGGCAGAATCCATACTTTTTGAGACTCCACAAAAAGAGTAAGAACAGATCCATTAAAATAATTGAACTGCAATATTAAGCATGATCTTATGTTCTTGTTGCAGGCAGCAAATATCTATCTTAGACATGTTAAAAGAGAATATATTCTGGAGACATAAAGAGTATTTCCAACAAAACTGGAACTACCTCTCCTTACGTTAAATTAAAGAAAGTCAAAACTTCACCAATTCAACAAACATAATCAATTTATAACATCCAAAGAAGGTTATGGGAAGGACTACTGTTGTCACTTATGCTGGGCCAAGCTACCTACAATATGCATATTTTATACAGACATTAAAAATGTTTTCTACTGGTCATCAGCAACTCTTCTGGTATACTCTTTAAATAATGTCTCATCATTCCTATGCAATGTCTTCATCAAATTCTTTACATTTAAACCTATAAACATATTCCATATTTTAATACTAAAGTTGAATTTCATACCTTCTACAAGAGAAGTGGAACAAGAGAGGAAAAAAGTTGGGTTTTGCTTATTTTAAGTATATGTTTCAATGTGGTTTATTTTTAAATCGAGCCTTTTTTTTTCCTCATGTATACTCACCTTGAATTTTCTCTGGCGTTCCTGAAAACACTAATTCCACTTTGCCATAATCAGGGAAACGGTCATCTGAAAATAAAGGCTAATATTCAACAAGACATCTCCAGTTTCAGATCAAAATTCTCTATAGCTATTAAGACATATACTCTTGTCACATTTCCCTTCTCACTTTGAATCTAGTGATTTCTTCTAAAAAAGTTACACACATTCTTTTCCCGATCTGTTCTCCAGGAAATAGTAAGTATCAGCTGGAGTTTTGTTTACTTCCAAGAAAAGTCAAAAGCAGAGGAAATGAACAGTTACCAAACCTCCCCCTAAAAAGATGTTGGTATCTGTGGCTGTTAAAGGAATACACACTCAGGAGAAAACTAAAATAGTTCTGCGTATTCACAGTACTTGACTACAAAGCTTTATTTATGCACATGTTGCAGGAAAATACGTTAGTTTTTTAGTTTGTTAGTAATATAGGGTGGGAGAGTTGCAGTCCTGCATATAAATATAAAAATAAAACTGAAGTAATCCTTTGGAAAATACGAAGACTAACTTGAGACATGTTCAGATATTTCTGAAAACTTTGCTTCATTTTTGGATACCCATTCTGAAGTATAACAGAAGAGCATCATACTAAAGCAGTCTAGGTCACAAAACCAGTATCAGACTATATGACTGTTACCTTTAGTGAAAAAGGGATTGCCTTTGCTTACCTTGTTTCCTGCAATGGTGAATAACAGAGTCACCATTTTAAACATGTCTGTTGTTATTGAAAACATAAGAGGGCCAGTTAAGTAGTATCTGAATTATTAAGTAGTATCTGAAGTAGTATCTGAATTATTTCGATAACTTAACTCACATGAAAACTTTTGTTTTCGTCAGGAGTTTGCCTGTGTTACAGTGCTATGAGTTAAACTAACACAAAGTAACATCCCTCCCCTTTAATAGAGCGATAGAAAAAAGAAAAATCCTTTTGAAAACAGATTTGAAGATTACCATCATATGTACTGACACACATATGCACCCT
>VXAV01010888.1:15741-39363 GCA_013399715.1 Alectura lathami
TATCCAACCAATCACAGAAGGCAAGTACCTTTGTTGGCATTGTCTAAGTCCTCTTTTCCAAAAACCAACCCATGTCCTTGCACAGCCCCAGTGTGAAACTGAAGGCGAAAAATCACATCACGAGTAGCTGACCGGTATTTTTTGTGATAACACTTCAGCTAAAAAGAGAAATAAACATATTACTACAGCATTTCTTAGAAATCAGAATTAATTTTTGTGCATGCATTAGATCCCAAATAAACCAGATACAATGCAGTTTACCGCAGATACCACTGATGTTGTAATAAGCAGAGTACACTTCATTCAATCCTTTCAAATTACACAGGCTGTAGGCAAGATTGTTCTGGATGTATAAAAAATTAGTTAGTATTTTCATCACTATTAGTCACCATTCAGTAAATTATGATTCAGAATAACATAATAACATAATAACATTTGTCATTACAATGTTGGAATGCTGACTTATATCCATCCTTCTTCATGTAATCCACCAAATTAAAGTAAAACTAAATTACAGCACAACCATTTCAAAATAACTAAAGAATACAGGGTTTTTAGAAGTCTGCACAGCAATCATACAATAGATTACATCTATTCTAGAACTTTTTTTTAAACCTACTCTAGTGATGATAGGATCTTTTTTTATGTTACTGTTGGAAATTTGTAGATGAGTTTCTGAAGATGCAGAAGACTAAATATCTGAACAGAGTTAAAGTAGTTAACTCCAGCTTATCAAGAGTTTTGGCTTTCAGACAGTTGCAGGATTTACTCAGAATATACTATTTTTTGCATAATCATGTTTATAAAAATGCTGAAACTGTGTCCGTTCAGGTAACTTTCTACTGTCTAATTCAAAGCAATAGTCTTCAGGAATTCTAATTTAGGATATCCAAAATCACTTACATAGAATCACTTACACAGAATACAGAAATCACTTGTATGTCTCTCTTACCATCAATAACATTGTACATCTAAACCAAGGATGATGAAATTTAGCACTCAGTATACTTAATAAGCTTTTCATTAAAGTCTAACCTCAAATTCTGACTCCATTACCATCTGATGCCATATTCAAAAAATTAATACAAGCTAGTGTAATATGGTGGGAAATAACTCTATGCATTTATAGATGTCAGTGCAGCTTTTCAACAGCTGAGGCTGTGCTGTATCACCACATACTATTCACACTGTGTTGAAGAATCCTCTGAACCTAAGACAAGGAAGTCGGTATTGATTTCTTTATTCATTTCAAACCAATGCTGTTCAGTTAGTTAAATCTTTTGGAATGGTAGGCAGGGCATATAGAGTCTTCTCTTTCCAGAAACCCCTAATGGTTTTGCTTCATCATTGCTAATAAGCATGCATAACTGAACTGAAGACTTTGTTTGGGAAATAATGCCATGCTGAGTAAGATGCTGGCTTGTTCAGAAGAATTGCCTTCAGTAATAGCGTGGGATTAATGAAGCTGACCTCTTTTAGAACACATTAGTGAAAAGTTATCTGCTCATTTTCCCTTTTAAACACAAACATTTTAAATATACTGAATTCATCTCAGACTGATTTCTTTTGTGACGTATTCAATTTGTGTAGGCATCAACAATCTCTTGGATGAGCAACAAACCTTCCTGAATGTGGAACTGTCCCAAACCTCCAGAATATACCAATTTATAACAGGATATTTAAAAGCTTGTTTCAAGTAGAAGTACATAATATATATATTAAAAAAAAAAAAAAAATCTGGAAACTACTAGCTATATATAAACCAGGAATACTCTTACTTGAGAATATGCTCCCATCCCATCCCCATTCATTCCACTTGATCCTTTGCCCTCTTAGTTTAACTAATTGAAAGGCAGCCAACTATCTTTCTTTACTTTCACTGTGCATAACAGCAAATCCCAAGCAAGACAGAAAGCAGAGATTTAAAATGATAGTGTTGCAACTCAACCATAGTCACACTTTGCACACAGGAAACTGTACAGAATGTACTTCCATTTGGTCATAGAATCAGAAAGCTTTTATTTTGTATCACAGCTTTTTGAGCCTCCAAAAAATTAATAATTAGTCAGGTTCTTACTTAATAGCATATAATTTTATTATTGTGGATCTTGCAGGCCAAGATGCAGGACAACTATATTCTAACACTGAGTTATAAATATTCCCCAAGGTAATTTTTATAAAGAAGATAGCACTATAGACATTACCGCACCTGGTGATGCTACAAAATGGAAATGCTGAGAGAAATTGGTTTTGCTACTTAAAACATTCTAGTCTGAGCTTTACAGGCATTTTCATTCAGGTAAAAATCAAAGATGATGACTAAATTAACTTGTTAACCTACTCTGTAGTGTGACAGCAACAAATTGTTCAATTTATGACTACAAGAATGCAAAACAGAAGTGAGACTATAAATCTAAATGGCACAGTACTAGACTTTCATTCTATACAATTAACTTACCATAATATCTCCCTTCAAAAGCTGGGCTGGCTCTATAGCAATGTAGATTCGGCTTTGATTTTCTGGCCCTATGCTACTTAACAGGAGATAAAAGGGAAAAAAAAATGGTTTAAAGAAACAAACGAAAAAATAGTATTTTGTAATTCCACAATTGTAAGAACTTAAATGTGTCAAAAAATAAAGTAAAATGCCTAAGACTTACTATATTCCAGATGTATACACTGGTTGCATAGCCTGGTATAACTTCAAAAAAGGCCGACAAGCTGTAAAGTAGTTAACAGAAAAGACTATTTTTGTAATTATTTTCCTTTTATCTGAATTTTACAACAAGGAAATTTGATGTACATCCAGACTGAGCAAAGTGGTACACTAAGTGACACAATTTTGACTGTGAATAAATCTTCAAAGACAAGATTGGCTTTTCCTTGAAAAAAGACTATGATTATATTTTATGAAAAAGTTGCTTTTTTCTGGTCTTCAGACTAGTTCTGAGTGGGGGAGGAAGGAATTTTAAAGGATTCTGGTGAGAAAAGTAAGAAGTAACACTTTGTTTCCTATAAAGTGTCCTTTTACCTTCCCACTATTTCTGGACTTAAAGAAAATTAATGACACAACAAATAGAATGGCCAAAACAAAACAAACTCCAAAATAAAAAAGCATTTTTAAAATTAACTAAAATCTTTGCTCTACAGTTTTATTTCAAAACTAGTAATTCTTTTAGACTTATCACTATGATTAACAGTATTTTGTCTTTACTGAAACAGCTATTTCACGAATAAAAGCAGACAACAACAATGCAGCATCACAAATTTATGTTGATGGCATTTCAAAAACACTTGCTACCAGCTAGAGAAAATATAGAGCCATACTCCTTTACCATGCTTTAAAAGCTCTAAATATCTTGGTTTGGCATTTTAATTTCAAAGCCACTTATTACAGCAGGCCACCTTAGAAGCCCATCATGTCCAAATGATTTCTCTACAGAAAATTCAATCTTCAAACAGAAAACAAATTATGATTGTGTTTACTTCCTCAGCTCTTCTACAGGAACTGAAAGCTCACCTGTTCAGAAACTAGGCATCATTTCTTCATTTAACAGAGAACAAAAAAATTATTTCAGCTGCCCTTGCTTTTACCTACAGGAAAAAACTCTTCTGGTGCATTTACTGGGAATTTTTTAGATTGATATAGAGGATCATCTACTCATCAACTTTTAAATGGGTAGATAATGGTAGGACAAGGGGAAATGGTTTTGAACTACTAAGGAGGAGAGATTTAGATGAGACATTAGGGGAATTTCCTTACTCAGAGGGTGGCGAGGCACTCGAACAGGCTGCGCAGTAAAGCAGAGTGCCCAATCCCTGGAGGTGTGCAAGACCTGATTGGATGGGGCCCTGAGCAGCCTGATGCAGTGGTTGGCAACGCTGCCTACAGTAGGGTGTTTGAACTAGATGATCTTTAAGGTCCCTTACAACCATTCTATGATTCTATGACACTTTGAATTTCATGCACGACTTTTAAAAGGTCCTTTTCTCATTTTTAGAACAAAAAAAAGCTTTAAGTCTACATATGATATGAGAAGACATAATTTACCTCCTCCAGCATCAAAGCTTGGGATGCCATGAAGGATAACATGGTGCAGGAAAAGTGGAGCTGTATTCATTTTCACAGATCCAGACAGAAGGCCACTTAGAAACTGCACATACCTAAAAACACAAAATTTATCTGAGTTAGATAAAATCAGAAATGCAATTGTATCAGGGAAATACATTCTTCACACTAATATTTCTAGTCCATGGATATTGAAAAGTATTGTGACATTACACATAGCTCCAAAATAATAATTCTCCTATAATAGCATGAAAAGACACTTTAATTTACCAAATTACTAAATCCATGTCGGTTACATTGCTACTGTAATCTGCTTTATTTTTAGTTATTTACATCAGAACTGTAAATATGAAAGGAACTAGAAGCAACAGTGAAATCAAACACTTTGGTACACATTTTTATTTGTAACTGAAGGTCTGAACTAGCTATCACAACAGCATGAAATGTGCCTCACTCCATTTACAGTGAAGCACGCTTCATTAAAACAGAAGCAACAAGTACAGTCCTCCAATCTTAGCATAAAGGTAAATGTGGGCAAACAACATCTTTATACTGGGAAGTGATCTCATTCAGCATCAGAGGAAAGCTATCATAGCAATGTGAAAGTCATTGCATTGCTGCTGTTTTAATAACCTGTTTTGACAATTAGTTCACAAGCATGTACATGCAAGTGGACATCACTGCAGTGTTTGTTAAATGAAGTCCTGTTAGCAACTTAAATAACCAAAAATCTCAGTAACTGATCCCTTACTACATGCTCCTGGTAATAACCACAGCTAAAGATATCCTGCCCAGTCACAACATCTTTACTACCCTAGAACGGCGGTTGTGGTGGTTTAGGATAGGTTTCTTTTAACAGACAGCTAGCAAGGATAAGTTGATTTTGAAATATTAACAAAATACAACATCGCTCTTTAGTTTCCTCCTTCAGTCTTTCTGAAAATATTTGGTACTACTAAAGCACAAGTTTACAAATTGTCACACCTGCATGACAAAAGCCAGTGGTAAAGCATTTTACCAGTGACTTTTTTTTTTTTTTTTTTAACCAGTCTGAACATTTTCTGTCTGTTTTTAATTATTACAAAAATTTGACTGAATTCTTGAACCCCATTTCTCAAGGCAGTGCATTTGAGATGCTTATAGGTAATTAGCTTATTTTAAGAAGAGTATTGAAAGATTTATCCTGAAGACTTATATGGAAGTTTTAAATAGGAAGGCTATGTTTCCATACTTCTTATTCAGGTAAACCTCAGACTGCTTATCTGAAAGTAAATATCCAGTTTAAGTATTGTCGGAATGGATTCAAAATATGAGATGTGGTCTATAGCATAGTTGGTTTTGATTCCAGTGGTAGAGCCTCTGACTAGCAGGAGGAAAAGGTAGGTGATATTTACAAGAATTATGCGGTTAATGGCTTTTTGTTTTCAGTATTCCATCAGTCATGAGGCAAACAAAGACTCTAGAGGAATTAAACAAGTCTCCTTAATGAGGGTACAATAGCAAGATACCACAATTTACATCTATTTCACCTCTAGCTTCACAGTTTGCCTATAGATCAATTAAGTCAGCAGATACTGAAACTTTTTGTAAACATGGTTGTTAAAAACTGCCATGAGGCACAAGACACAGATGCAGCTGTGAGAATCAGGGGCCATCATAGACATGTGACTGCAGGGGTGCTCATAAATAGCATAGCACAGCACAGCATAACACAGTGCAGCAGTTATTATTTTTCAAGTGAAAAAGGGCTGTGCAGAACATCAGTCAGATTTAAGAAGCAATGGGAGAGCTTTTCTTATTTAGAGATGAACCAAATCAAGTGCCTTATTTTTTTTTTTCTAATTTAATTACTAGTAAGGCCTTATCCTTTACATGACTTCTAAAAAACTACTGTGTACATGCTGATTAAAACTAAACCTAAACAATAAATATTGAATCAAATCCAGGTGACATTTTACATTTCTAGAAGAAGATTCAGTTATATGACACTTACTTGTTTAAGGAATATTAGTCACTTGGTACTGAACTTCATTATTACACATCAAAAGCAGGTAAACAGCCAGACTCAGAAGTACTCAGTTTCCAAAATGCTTAGTCTGAATGCTAACACAACCTTACTCATGCGGACAGACTGAACAGGTAAGACATCCAGATAGACAGAATACATCAATGCATGTTTTAACAAACATTTAATAGTATGGACATGGAACAGTTGGACAATCTGCAGATTCTCCAAGCAAGTGGTAACAAAATCTTTATGCAAACATTCCATATGCATCATTTCTGCTACACAAAAATGAGTTTTTATCTTGGAGCAATTAAGAAACAGAGATAATATCTTCTTTTTGCTAATTAACAATGCTGTAAGAACATATGCAGTGTGGTATAAAAGGTCTTACCTACCTCAGGCAATGTGCAGGAATGGAAGATGAGATCTCATCAATCAAGATTAGTACAAGATAAAGTAGTGTGAGTTCAGAAATCACTAGAGGATCTTGTGGAAATAGCTTTCACTGAGCAGGGGAGGAAGTAAGGTATGGGGGCAGATAGAAGATAACAATGACATTTCTTATTGGTATGAATTAAAAATAAGTTAAATACCTTTTTTGGGATGGCTGCATTAAAGCTGAAACTTTATCATCAAAGAATTTCTTCATAGCAAATCTGTCTAGAGCCTGATCAGCACTGTCAAAACAGAGGCACAGATACCATGTTATTCCAGTTAGGGGTCATCTTGGAAATTCAGAAGGTTAGTGCTTGAAATATGTCAATGTAGTGGGAACGAAAAATAAGGACATAAAGGAAAAATAAAAGAAAGAATTATCTAACTAGAAGCCCTACCACTTACAAGTCAGACAAGGTTTTTTTTTTGTTCTCGTTCTACTGACACCTTCTTATACCACACCTTAGGGTAGTTTTCTTTCTGAGGCAAAGCACCTTCTCCCTTATTTAATTACTTGAATCGTGTACTTCCAGCATGTCACAATGCAGTAAAATTTATCAAAGCCAGGAAGAAGTATACTTGCCATCATTTCGTCAATGTTCAACAGGTGAGTTCTCTGAGAAATACACATTTATTCCCTTTTTTAAAAAAGCAGCAACAACACTATGAAGAAGAAAAGCATTACCTAGCTCTGACTGTAATACAGTACATGAGATGCCAAAGATGCCAGTCTAGAGGATCGTTTAAGCAGTCGAACAATTAATTCAGTCTTTGCTTCTGCCCTGAGTTACTAAGGCCATGAATGTTGTAAAATAAAACTACCTCTCTTTGAAAAAGAAATGCTTTGCATCAGATAACTACAAACTCTTCAAGCATATACTTAAGGAAGAAACATATTCAGAAATATACACTTTCTTCCATTCTCTAGGCAGAATAGAAATGGCTCTGATGTGGGTTTTCAGCACCTGTATGGAGGAAGGCAATAGAGTACAGAAAAAAAAGCAAATAGAATCGCCAAAAATCAGTAAGAATGCTATTAATCACACTTCCAAAGTACCTGCTATGCTCCTCATTCAGTTGTATCTACAACAGATTAAAACCATGTGTCTCATAATACATAGAGCTGACAGTGTTTTTAGCATCGGGACATCAAAAAAAAAAAAAAAGGTTTCAAAATAATTAAGATTCTGGCAGCTAAAATTTGAAATTCCATGTCTCATTCAACCTAAATGAGTTCCAAGAATAAAAAAAAAAAACAAAAAAAAAACCATGGATATCAGGCTAAAAGAACCTTTTTCAAAAATTATCCAGAAGCTATTGAATATCTTGACTCGGTGCTAGATCAGGCTATAAAGTCCTGCCTTTTCTTCCCGGTTGTTAAGTATTACATAGCATGTGCTAAGAATATTCTTGTCCCCAGAACTGACTCCTTCATCCAATCCCTACTTTTATGCATCTGCTGGTCAAAGACAGCATTATTTCATTGGTGACAAGTTTCCATAATATTTAAGACAGTTTACTTCAAAGTGACAAGCCCAAACTCATTGTCAGCCATGTGCCATCCCTCTGAAACAGGTACGTATTCCTCCAGACACATGGCCCTGAAAATGTCAGAACCTCTCATCTCTGAAGAATATTACAATACCAACAATGAAGGTAATGTTATGCATGCAGCATAAAGACAAGTCTGCTAGAATAACAGTGTTATCTACACAGTGATATCTACGTTGTTTTTAGCATTAGAAGAAAAGATGAAAGTGCGGGTTCTAGAGCTGCGATTTAAGAATAAAATCTGTGATATCTGAGTTCTCACAGACCTGGTATGAAATATTTCTTAATGATAGCATACAAACAAGCAAAAAAAGAATATCCTAAGACAGAAGAAGTCATAGCTCTCACAAAATCACTAATTTAGTCAAGTCTGGAAAGACAATCCAGGAAAGTGAACAGGGTGGTGGCTGTCTCTGGTATTGAGTACAGTCTNGAAGTGGACAGTCTAATGAAGCACCAGACAATATTAGGATGAATACAGAACATTTTTGAAAGAAGCTATGAAAATAAATGTCAGAGTTGATGACTGGACTTCACCTTGAGTACCACATTTCCATCGAAATGGTTGAACTCATTTTGTAACAGCTGTATAAGGTATGGAAAAGATCAAACGAAAAAATAACAGTTGCTGAACTAGGGTTGTTTAGTCTGGAGAAAAGGATGCAAAAGAGAGATCTCATTGCTTTCTACAACTACCTGAAAGGAGGATGTAGCAAGGAGGGTATTAGTCTTTTTTTCCTCAGATGACACAAGGAAACGGTCTCAAGTTGCACTAAGGAAGGTTTAGATTGAACATTAAGAAGAATTTCTTCATGGTGAAGGTGGTCAAGCATTGGAACAGGCTGCCCACGCTAGTGGTGGAGTCCCCATCTCTTGGAGGTATTTAAGAGATGTGTGGACATGACACTAAAGAACATGATTTAGTGATGGAACTTGAGAGGTCAGTTTGATGGTTGGACCTGATGATCTTGAGGGTCTTTTCCAACCTAGATGACTCTATGATTCTAAGACACTAAATATCACAAATGCACACATACAGACATACAGCATAAACACAATTTAAACCCTGTAAAGATTTAAAAAATAAAAAATAAAAAATGCAGCAACACTACTTACAGGAGCTGTAATTCGACTTCAGAAATGATAATATCCAAAATTACCTATCTGGAGAAATCTGCCCTCTCTATGACTCTCAACTAATGATTCATGCATTTTCTTCAGATGATGATTGAATGTGTAATTAGTAATCACGTTCCTCTTGTCATTTACCTAAAAATACGTGTGTAGTTGCACAAAAAAAACCACTTACATGCACATATTACTTAACATGTGCATGTATTATTTGGATGCTACGGAGTAACAAGCTGTAAGAGAAAAAATTTCAAATTCTTTTTAACTAGTATGACAGATGATATCACTGTTTTGCATCATACACATTCATCCACATTATCACCCAGAATCCAGGGAACCCATCCACAACTGGGCAAAGACCGTTAGTACTTTACTTGTGAAAACATTTTAGCAACTATTACAAACAGTTCTGTTTGCCCTAGTTATGTTTGATTGCACACTAGTCCTTACTAAAAGAGAAAATCAGATATTTATAGCATATAACCCAAACAGTTTTGCATCATAAGGCTTTTTCACTAAGCCTAGATATTTTTTTGGTATGTGCATGCAAGCAATTGGAAACTTTATGGAGTGAGAAGGATCCTCAAAGTCTTCTCTCTTAGTACCATTTCTGACACAGCAGCCAGCACGCTCAGCAGTAATTCCTGCTTCTGTGCTTCTACTGTGCACCATTCCGAAGAGTCTTGATAATGCTAGGGATATAAATATCCTAGGCAGGAAATTCTCCCCATCTTCCAACCTCATTGTTATACAGGAGAGCAAAGAATTAGGTAGTAGCTGCCTAATGTACAGAAAACTAAAGGGCTTCCAAACTCACTCTTCTCCAGCAACCTAACTGAACGAGTCCTGAATTTGTTTTCTAAAAGATGACCCCTTTCATCACTGGGCTATACAAGATCACATCCAAGAGTTTTTACGTTATAACATTACTAAAATGCACTTACAGGCAGGTGTCATCCAATATTGACACAACATTACAACACTGAAATCAGAGCATGGTACTGCACTAACCTCACCTGCCATAATTTGCTGTCCACAGTACTTCTTAAGAAAACATTATCATAAAAAGGTGGCGATCACTATCCCAATTACTAACTGAAGATGCACGTATTTTTTTTTCAGCATTTATTTGTGTGCAAAATGCACTTAGTTTCTTAGCCTACTTTTACCTGTCAATCAGGCTTAGCAAAGTGTACATAAATTATTTTCTGCCATACTGGTTTTACATTTTTTTGCATGCTGTTCTCACGGGCTTTTAGCGCATGAGAAATTTGCCATCAGACTATAGCAACACAGAACTTCATCCACTGCAGTACTGGAACCCATTACTGACAGGCTGCTGTGAATTCAGAATCATATTTGAGGATGGCATTTAGAGTGGAAATTTTATATGTTTATATTTGTATATATGTGTATAGATACAAACACACAAATACATGGGTTAGACAAATTTAAACATCTAAGATGTACATGAAGGAAAAATAACATTAAGGGAAAGTGATTTGATTAAAAAGTAAAAACAAAAACAAAACAAAGTAATTTCATGCTTTTGATAGCATTTATCAAATTTCATCTTTATTGACAAAAATTATCATTTGTCAGTTCATAACTGGAGCACTCTACAAGAAACAATTAAAACGATAAGTATCAAATTGCTTGGTTTAAACTGTCTGAAAACCTGTGCCTGCAAGATAAGATTCAGATTATGTCTCCAACTGCATTCTGCATTTCGATCAACGTCTGGGAACTCCCTATTAAAACNATTTTCCTCAACTACTTCAGGAATAGTTTCTCATTGCTTCAAGAGAGGTAACTTGATGAATGTGGCAAATGGATGTATTTAATCAAATAAAGATGGTATCACTACATATAAATGGTTTCTTGCACATAGAATCATTCATCTCGAAAGATCCTTTAGATATGTTTTTGCACAGAATCATACAATCTCTGATTAGACCAGACCTCAGGTCTTCACCTAATCCAACCTCCTCCTGAAAACAGGACCACAACAAAATTGTTGTTTTAAGACATGCACCAAGATTCCTGAGAAGCCAAACTAACAATCCTTAAGGAGGGAATTGGTACTACAGTTATACGGCATCTTTTTCTGATGTTTTTCTAGTTGTAAAAGACGCACAAATATGCATTCATTTCTTTCCATTACTCACAGCTTACCTTGCAGAAACATTGGTGAAGTGCATATACGATGATATGACTACGCCAATCCTTCCTTTTCCACCCTGTATCAGGAAAAAGGGAGTGATAACTTATTTAATCTATACTGCAGGTCATTGGACATTATTTTACTTGACCCATATTAAACAGAACTTTAAGACAGGAGATTCACAGATTTGCTCATGCATCTCATGTATTGTTTGAAAGGTAAGTAATAAGGGACAGCAGCTTCTTTCTCTTGCAAACTGGTTGACAAGTGACAGGAAAAATGCTAAGCAGGATTTCTACATGCATGCGTGTCAAGTCTTATTGACTGAGAGAAAAGCTTGTACAAATGGATGCCAACACACACACAGAGTAAAGACTATATCTAGCTCTTCTGCAGTAATGAATTCTTCCCATCATGTTATCTGCATTAATCCTTGTCCTCTGTGCTCAGAAGCTCTTGTGCACAGTGAAAATCAGGAGACTGAAGACTTACTTGTATAATACTAAAATTTTAACATGGGAACTTAAGCTCATTGACTATGTTTGAAAATATCAGTCAGCTAATGGCTTCCTAGTTCTTCATTCAGATTCAAGAATAAAGTCCTCAAGTAAACACATTAATTCCACTGTCATAATACTAAGTCATAATACTAATTTTTTTTGGTATTTCCTTTGAATGTTTGATTCAGTAAGTTTAATAGACTTAAACTTTTACTTACTGAATTTAAACCTATGAATCTATGAATTTATTTTACCTTTTAATTATTTCTTACATACATTTTAAATACTCGGTATCCTTTCATATCAAAGCTATAAATAAAAAAAAAAACCTTGAACAGTCTTGAACAGTAGCAAAACATTATCAACTATTTTAAGTTTATAGCATCTTTAGAAGAGATCATTTAAGACAAGTCTAGATAATGATGCATTTTCTGTTATGAAATGCTATAAAATATATATTATGGAAAATGTGATTTCTGACAGGTTTTGTCATTTTTACCTCCTTGACTCCATAGTACCTCACACTTACAACTGCTACTTATTTTTCTATGGAGTGTTTAAAAAAAGTTACAAAATCTTATTAAATAGTGTACATAATATAAACTCAGTACAATTAACCAAGTGTTCATTCTCAATAATTTTACAACATTTTCAGACTCAGCTGACACTGGATAACTGGGCATTTTTGTTGTTGAAAACCTTTAAGTCATTAGTATACACTACCAATTTGCAAATAAAATACCCCTTTTCTTTTGTCCTCCTCCTGGCTGCAGGTCTTCTAGTAAGAATTCAATAGTGCCTCAATTCTGCCTGCAAGCAACACAGGACCAGGGACTATACAATTCAACCCGCAGAGAGGTTTTGGTCCTGCATCATCCTCATTCTGTTCGAAGTAAAATCTGCCAGCAATATATAGACAGATTTATCTCAAGTGTCACCAGCACAGCTGGCAACTCATTCTGAATTCATATTATTTATTTTTAATTAAGGCTTTTCTTTGTTTCTCTTCATTGTGAGCAAGGAGCAAAAGCAGCACTTCACAATAATAGCCTGACTGTTTGACATTGTAATTAAACAGACAAGTTAGAATGTCTCAACTCAGGAAGTAATTAATGCCCTTACTAAGATCAAAGGGATGATCTGTTAGTCAGTACAAAACCATTGTGCTGTATTTTCAACAATGTGGGCCATGTTTTCCAATACAGACGAAAAATGATCCAGACAGAATACCTCCAGAAAAAGGTATTCTGTTGTGCCAGCATTTGCCTGAACATCCACTTTAGCATACTGAAAGCAGTTGGGACGCTTAACCTCTGTTGATCTGCAATGTGGATTCAACTGACTGCATTCAAGCCTGTGACTTCCTACCCTTGCCCAGCAACAAAATGTCATAAATGCCACCAAATTTTAAATGCTTCTAAAGAATTTGCTACTGACCTAGAAAAACTCAAGACTCTAAGTAAACTTACAAAAGAAACACTGACATTTGAAGAAGGAAACTAACATAATTGCATGCTATACTCAGAGTAGAGGCTAGAACAGGAGTTATAAAAGGCAGAAATAAAAAGCATGCAAGTTCAGTGGATTTAAGCCTACTTAAATCAAATGAAGATTTGGCACACAGTTTCCCACACTGAAAACACAGCAATTTATTTTTTCTTTTTTAAATGAATAAGGATAAAAGGACAACCTTTTTGAAAATAATTTCAAATTGATAATCAATGAGGACAACAAAGCTCACTTACTTTGCAATGGATCACCACCACATGCTGAGGATCACTGTTCAGCCATGATTCCATAGCCTTGCAGATGGTGCATACCTTATCAAGAGGCGGTGCATGGAGATCAGGCCACCCCACATCCATGATCTGCAGTTAAACAATATTAACAAGACTCATCTTTACCATTAGACTCCATATTAGAATTCTGGCTACTGATGGTGAAGCCTCTTTACCTTCACCAACCCTGAGAATTCACATATTACAGTACAATGCCATGATATAAAATAAATACATATAAAGGTCTCCTTATGGAAAGAAGGAGCTAGTGTGGTTTTGGACTTTTGTTTGTTTAAAAAATTAGACTACTTGTAAAAAGGAAAAAAAAAAAAACAACAACAAAAAACACCTCTCCCCAAAAACCATGAACCAATTTAACATCAATACATCAAAATATTTCTGAAGATCTTTATTTCTTAAAGAGTTTTCAATTCAAACTCAGCTAATTTATAATAGCAAAATATTCATAAAGTCAATGTTAGAACAAAAAGTGTTCACTGGCCAAATATTTTGTGATTCTTTTTATTTAGTTTACAAATGCTTTTCTTCATATGCAAAAGGTTTGATTCATTTACTTTTCCTATTCAAATTTAGTCACTATATAATACTGTTTACTCAAAATATTATCATAGAACATTCTTAGTTGGAAGGGACTCACAGGGATCATACATTCTAATCTTGGCTTCACACAGGACTACCCAAAATTCAAAACATATTTCCAAAAGCATTGTCCAAATGCTTCTTGAACTCTGGCTGGCTTGGTGCCATGACAGACTCTTGGGAGACTGTTCCAGTGCCTGGCCACATTCTGCATGACGAATCTTTTCCCAGTACCCAACCTGACCCTCCCCTGATGCAGCTCCATCCCATTCCCTGACACTAGTCACCAGACAGATCAGTGCCTGCCCCTCTGCTTGCCTTGTGAGAAAGCTGTAGGCCACCATGAGGCCTCCCCCTCAGTCTCCTCTAGGCTGAACAAACTAAGGACCGCAGCTGCTCCTCTTATGTCTTTCCCTCTAGACCCTCCGCCATCTTTGTTGCCTTCCTTTGAAGGCTCTCTAATAGTTTTATGTCCTTCTTATATCGTGGTGCCCAAACCTGCACACAGTACTCAAGGTGAGTCCACACCAGCAAAGAGTAGAATGGGACAATCCCTTCCCTCGCCTGGCTGGCAGTGCTGGGCCTGATGCACTCCAGGGTACCGCTGGCCCTTTTGGCTGCTGTGGCAGCCAAATGTTGACTCATAGGCAACTTGCCACCAACCACAACCCACAGACCCCTTTCTGCAGGGCTGCTCTCCAGCCTCCTGTCCCTAACTCTGCACACGTATCCAGGACCGCCCCATCCCAGGTGCAGAACTGGGCACTTGCTCTTGTCAAACTTCATGCAGTTGGTGATTGCCCAGCTCTCCAGCTTGTCAAGATCTCTCTGCAAGGCCTCTCTACCCTCAAGGGAGTCAACAACTCCTCCTAATCTAGTATTGTCCACAGACTTACATGGTATACCTTCAAGTATCCAAGTAATTGATGAAAACATCAAAGAGAAGTGACCCTGACATGGGGCCCTGTGGAATCCCACTAGTGACTGGCTGCCAGCCTGGTGGAACCCCATTAACTATAACCCCTTGAGTCCAACCTGTCAGCCATTTGTTTGCCTATTGCATTATGTTTTTGCCTAGCTGTATGGCGGACATTATCTCCAGAAAGATACTATGAGAAACAGTACCGAAAGCTTTGCTGAAATACAAGAAAGATGGCATCAACTGGCTTCCCTTGGTCAACTAGGTTGGTAAACTTGTCATAAAAAGAGATGAAGCTCATTAAACATGACTTTCCCCTTGTGAATTTGTGTTGGCTGTGACCAAGGACTTCATTGTCTTTCAGGTGTGTTTTCAGTAACTCCTAGAATAATCTTCTCTATAATTTTACCAGGATCCAAAAAGAGTCTGATAGACCTGTAATTACCAGGGTCTTCTTTGTTGTCCTTCTTGAAAACTGGAACAATGTTTGCTAGCCTGTAGTCGACTGGGACCTCCTCAGATTCCCAAGACAACAGTCTTGAAAAATAAATGAGGACTCATGATGGCATCACCAGCTCTTTGAGTAACCTGGGATGAATCCCATTGGGCTCCATACACATATACGCATCTAGCAAATCTTGCACAAGTTCAGGGTTGGCTGGGAGTTCACAATTACCACAGTTATGATCCATTGGCAAGGGTGGTATCTCTTTAGTTCCTTAAAGAATAATTTATCAGTCTCACTATCCTGGCTTGGTGGCCTATAGCAGAATCCCATAATGATGTCAGCTGTCTTTGCTTGTCCTTTCATCCTAGCCTAGAGGCTCTCAATCATGTCATCACCAACTGCAAGCTCCATACATCCCAGCTCATATAAAGCACCACCCCTCTACCTTGCCTGCCCTGCCTGTCCCTTCTGAAGAGCCCAGAACCATCCCTTGTGACACACCAGTCACAGGACATTTCCCACCAGGTTTTGCTTATGCCAGTGATGTCACAGCTCTGGGACTTAGCCAAGACTTCTGGCTTCTCTTGCTTGTTCCTCATCTGCATTCATTGGTATAGAAACATTTCAAATGTGCTTCATTGTATCTAGCACCTCATGGAGGAGACTGAAGGATCTCAGTAGAACTCAGTCCCTCAAGTTTTGGCATGCTATCCCATAGCTCAACACTGGTGAGCCTCGTTTTATTTTCCTTTCCCCTTTTAAATCTGTTTAAATCTCTATTGATCAGCAGTGCTAACTCCTGCACAAAAATCCTTTTCCCCCTCTCAGAAAGGTGCATCCCATCAGGCACCAGCAGTTCTGGTGTTGAGTAGACCATCCCATGATCAAGAAAACCAAAATTCTCCCAATGACAGCAGCCTTGGAGCCCATGGATCAGCTGCGTCTGCCTGTCTCTTTCACTGTTGTTCCCTGCTGCTAGAAGGATAGAGGAATACACTACCTGTGCCCCTGATCCTTTAAACAATCACCCAAAGGCCCTGAAGTCCCTTCTGATTGCCCTTGGACTTCTCTTTGCTACTTCATCACCACAAACATGAAAAAACAATAATGGATAATAATTAGAGGGCTGTGCCAGGCTGGTGACAGTCTCTTACCTAGGTCCATGCCCCAGGGAGGCATCAGACTTCCCTACAGGATGGGCCTGGTTGGCATACCAGGCCCTTAGTTTCCCTCAGAAGGGAGTAA
Organism: Alectura lathami; assembly: GCA_013399715.1. Lineage (NCBI taxonomy): Eukaryota > Metazoa > Chordata > Aves > Galliformes > Megapodiidae > Alectura > Alectura lathami. The sequence continues at coordinate 32,590 of VXAV01010888.1, forward strand.
AATAAGACAAACACTCTTACCTTTCTTGAGAGAAGCGGTTATGGTAAAACCTGACTAGCCCTATGTAACCCCTCCAACCTGGATGGACTTCCATCCATGTCACTGTTTGCCTGTCCATCAAGTTCCAGAGCCTTATACCTGGTATATAAGGGCACCTGGGAGGGTGAGGCAGGCAGAGAGGGGATTTGTCTGCTGCCCTGAGCAGAAACCTGCTTACGTTCCTCTCTGTCTCTTAGGTCCTTGCCTAGTGGCAAGAGAGTATCATATGTGTATTTTTAATAGTAACGATATTGAACACTAACGAAAACACTAGCTATGAACAACATGAATCCTTCATACTCAAAAAGTCTTTAAAATATTTTCATCAGGCAGCACAAGTAAATCTACTGCTATGAATATACATCTGTACTTCTCAGGCCTTGTAACAGCTGCTGAAGAGCAACTGCATTTCATTTTTTACAAACAAAAAATACAACAGTTAGAAGGGAAAAGTATGAGCAAGAACAAAAACACAGACCTCAATAGGTCCCAGCCCTACATCTCTATTGTACAAAGAAACAACTATGAAAAGACAATATAAATGTGAAGTTTGTACTTTAATTGAGTTCACTAGCTTCAGTCACCAGACAGTACACCACAATACATTAACTGCTAGTATCTCATGAATGCACAAAAAAAGCACACTTGGAGTAAAATTTATTTCTCTCAATAGAATTTTTTCAGTAGTCACAACAGTTTCAGGTCCAGTGAAAACAGAAATAGCTTTGTAAAACACAAAACTGAACTTGGGGAAAAAAAAAGAAAAAAAGAAAATACAAAAGAGTTGTATATGAGGTTTTTTTTATCATCTTCCAAAAGTTATCTTACTCTTTATCAAGGCTTGTAGAGCTTCTAGACTTATCAGGCCATTTATGTTGTATTTAACACTATAAAAAACAGAGGTGTGATAAGGAAGAGAACCAATACCTTTGGGTTAAGCTTGGTAAGGTCATATTTCTTTTCAGAAAGGTTTAGCACCTGTTCAGAAAGAAAGAACAAATATCAACCATCAAGACTTCACAGTTTATGTGGTAAACCACTATTTGAAATAGTTTATTATTAGTTGAAATGGCACGGATCAGACTTCAGGAGTGCCTGCTCTTTTACTGAAATAAATTAACATTTAGAGTCAGGTAACAATAGCAAATGCATTTTAGGTACTTCTCACAGTAAACCAAGTTATTATATGATAAATCTAAATGCACAATTCTCTACATTTTATTTATTTCACACTGCTTTATTTTAGTCTGGAATATACTGAGAGACCTGGGCACCAAGCAAAATCGCTACTCAGCACAAGAGTCTGAAGAGAAATGCCTGGAAGGGTGGTTATGTCTTACATATCTGAATTTGAGTGCTTGCCATGACAATATTGGTACACAAAAATTTCACAGGGAAGGTATGGCATATTGTATACTTAGTGCTTAACAAAGTACAGCTAAAGATATAGACTGCTAAATAATTAAAAAAAAAAAAAAGAAGCCATATATACATGGCTGATTCTTTCATTAGAAAATACTTAAAATCACTACCAATCAATAACAAATAACTGAAATACAAGTACTGAATAACTGAAAAATTGCTACTGAACCAGAATCTGTTTCATAATGTGGCTACTTTATATCTCAGAGAACTAAGTACAGGCGATGTTCTAGCAGATTTCCAAAGTACCTGTTTTATTTTTTTAAATAAATTGTAAAAACACAGATCAACTGACAGCAATCCCACTTATAAGCTAGGGCATCTACTCACCCTAAAAAAGACTTATCATACACAAATAATATTTTTGTGATACAAAACAGAGGTTGTGGATGCCGTCCCCTTGAAAGTGTTCAAGGCTAGGCTGGATGGGGCTCTGAGCAACCTGGTCTAGTGAGAAGTGTCCCTGCCCATGGCAGAGGAGTTGAAACTGGATGGTCTTTAAGGTCCCTTCCAACCCAAACCATTCCATGATTCTATGAAACAGGTATTTAATGAGATTTAACTGGAATGAGACTGCATAATTATTTCACAAACACCAAAAATACTGCTGTAATACAGGAAAGGCCATTGGCAACAGGTGAATTGGAACCCATAGAGTCTGGCATCCAGGTCGCCTTCAACCTATTATTATCGTGTCTTACACGATACCAGTACCACATATAATGAAAGTAAAGCCGAAAAAGGCATTTTGAAGATGCCAGAAAACATCATAGCTATTACAGGTGCATCTTAAGGACAATAGCTAGTCCACAATGTATGTCACCTCTGTTTGTGAGCAAAAGACAGGTTACAAAATGTACTAGGCAGAAAACAGTGTATGAGAGTAATAGTTTGGATCATCAAAAATAATACCTGCACATAGACCTCCTCTGAGATTTGTTTACAAGCTAATTTCCTGCAGAAAACTAAATAGCAGGAAAAAATCAAGTTAATGAAAAGGAGCTGGACGAAACACACAAACAATAACCCCGGTTTTCTTTGTTGTTTCACATACATACAGCAGAGACAGACCAAGCATGATCACGAGTGACCATTATATGTCCAAGCTGAGGACCCAGATTTAGCTGATTGCTAGGAAGAAAGAATATATTCCACATTGCTGCATATGCATCTTATAAAAGTATGCTTTGGTCAGTGCAGTTATTCTACAGCATTTGACTATCTACTACCAAAATAGTGACTGCAGTAACAACAGCAAAAAGGTACTTCTAATATCTGTCCTTACCTAACAGCTCAAAACATTACAGAAAATCTTGTTCTTGCTTGCAAAGTTGTAAAGGTAGACCAAAGAGGTTTTAGATGAGTGACTTTTAGTTTATAATGATACATGTGAACATACAAGTGATCTTACTGCAGGACAGAAGAAGATGCAGCACAAAAGACTGATACACATACCAAGTAATTATCCCCATGTTTGGATTTCAGCATTCGTGTTACATCTTGTAGATTGTGAAGGTAAGTTTCCTCAGAACAGCTAGCAGGGAAGGATACAGCAATGATCCGTTCTGTGATGTAAGTGAGGTCAAGTTCATATCCCTCCTCCATAATGTAATCAAAGCCTGCACTTCTGTGAAGAAATTAAATGTGGCAGTTCAGAACAAAGCAGTAGAGAACAAATAGTATTTTTAATGAGAAGAAACTGCAACTTGGACTCACACAGCATCTGGTATTTCCAAAGTTTTCATTAAAGTTACAATTTATTAAATATCTATAAAGCCCAAATTCTTCAGTTCAGTATGTAAGTTGAGGTAGCCAAATATTAGAGTTCTTTGCTTCAAAAATATAATGAAAAAAATCTCTGCAATCAATAACATAGAAAAGCAGTAAGATGAACACAAGCAACTTTCATAAACTCTAGTGCAACAAATGTAGGATTTAAAAAAAAAAAAGAAAAAAATACACAACATACAAATGTATGGCTATACAAAACTTTATTTCTGTAGAACTCTGCAAACACTTTATGAACTGGTAGATTTACCAGATACATTGCAGATATATAACATCTTGAATTCTGCTCTCAGAAACACTGAAGTGAATCAAAAACTAATCCCCAAATTGCAAAAGACACTAATATAATGCAATTAACCTCACAGGTTAGTTAACACATTGTTTACTCTAACTTCTGCTACTTCTCCAGGTTCAGGTTGAAACCAGATACCTTACCTGATCCTTCTTAATGGAATAATCATAAGATGACAATCATTAAGTTAAAAGTAAGGTCTTCAAATATGCCCAGTTGTTTTCTCAGAGAACTGTAAAAATGGTCTTTGCACAGCAGAACATGTCTTGCAGAAGACTGATCTTAAAAATCTAAACCACAAATAACAAAACCTAAAACATGACAGCATTATGTGACATCACTACACCAACTATTAAAGGAATACCTACTGTGATCCTTTGTTACAATTGAAAGAGTTCTTCAAAACACTGCTGGAATTCTGGAACAAATAAAGCAGAGGGGTCAATCCAATAACTTTCTTGCTGCATTTATGTCCATGTTTCTGGCTTTTTCCTCTTTTATTATGTCTCTACTGTGGAAAACGATAAGAGAAAAACTACAGGATAAGAGAATACATCTTCTTACATTTTGACCACAATTGTAAACACTGTGGTTATGACCAGGTTATGTCCAACTCTTCACTGAGAAACTACATGGACTCATTACTACCAGAAGAGCACTGGCTGACTAACACAGTTGAAGTATTTTGTGCTTTTCAATGGATTCTGAGAAGCTGGAGCTCAAATTTCTTTATAAACTTATCAAGTTTCTATCACCTGATACTCCTATGAAAATATTGAAAAATACACTGAATTTATTCCAGTAACAGTCCAGTAAGTCTGAGCAAAAGAATGAGGAGAAATGACTTTGCTTTAAGAGAATTTAGTGTCACTTCTGTAGTTCCTTTTGTTCAGTAACAATAACTATGCATTAAAGAGTGTAACAGAATTTCTCTAATCTAATTTTAGCTGTCTCAAAATTAAGCACCAGTGCAAAAGTCACCTAAGATTCCTTTGTACACAATGAGAGACATGGAGACACCTAGAGAGGACAGGCTCCCTTCCAGTGTAAGTTTTCAGACCAAAAAATAAAAATAACTACTGCTACACTAACATTAAATAAAAGGGGAAAAATACTTTACATTTAGGTATTTCTTAGACAGAAAATCAGAAATTCAGTTTAATGTCAAGCAGCAGTAACTCCATAAAGAGAAAGACTTCATTCATTTTCCTGCCGTGAATTTATACTTACTACACAGAAAAAAAATGCACAAAAAAGTTTATATAGACAAAGTGTAAGAGATGGAACACTAATAAACCCTACCTATTTTGGCTATATGTACGCCATATTCCCAAATGTTTGCTAGGCCTTAAAACTTTCCATGCCATGGCATTATATAACAAAAGCTACGACACATACAAGCACAGGACTTGGATGTCTCCTTCCAAAATTTCTGGAAATGAGATGTTCTCACAAATTTTAAACAAGCACACCTGATGCGTGCCATGTGGCTTAAGGTGCGGCTTAAGCAGAGGGAGGGCCATGATGTATATGGTATGGAAGACTTCATGGATCAAATTAAGTTAAATGTCCTAACTCCGCCTCCCCCCCCCCACAACTTCCAAATCCCTTCTTGTTCACCATTCGCGGATTCAACTGTGCTAGGAACCATGACAACCTCACTGAAGAGCTTGTTCCCACTTCCACAAATTCCTGTCTTTACTAAATAAAACTACAGAAAATGAGGAAATTTCATGCTATTTTCAGCTTCTCATTACTGCATTCTTTCTTAGGATTTTAAAGACTGTAGGTACTACACCATGGGTGCTACAGTAAATAAATAACTAAAAGAAGGTTTTACAGCATTTCTCACAAAGGAAAATCTGCAAACATGAACTGGATCCTACCATGCTTCTGACTGAATCTAGACTTAATAGTCAATTAAAAGTGATCTTGAACTTCTGTAACTGCCTCTTTTTTTTTCCCCCCCAATATCTCTGTGCTATTTCAGGGCAATTTCACTGACAAGAACGGATTCTTCTTCATTCAGAACCTAACCACTACACATCTAACAGCAGAATATGAGTTTCACCAGGTACAGAACACAAAGACACAGGGAAGGCCATGCATAAAGACAAAATCATCTCTATCCACAGGTAGCCATCCATGATGGCAATTGGAAGCTGGCAACTCCCAGAATAGATGATTACAAAGAAAATCTTGTGAAACTAGACTTGATTTTCATTTTGTGTTGCGGAAAGTGAACAAAAAAATAGTAGCTCAAAATGGGCTGCTTAATTACAACTGGCTAAAAGTATGTAGTAGTAATTAGGATAGATCCAGTGGAAACAGTACATCAGTTGTTGCCAACAGGACAGACCACCCTGACGTTACTTTCCCTTTGAGCCTCTCACTTGGTTCTTTTCTCCTGCTTCAATGGGACTACCTGGCAATGCAAACAGTATAATCAGTCATCTGAGAGGCAGAGTTCTGAGTAAAGAAAACTTCTCCAATCCACTTATTCATTCAGTTTTAAGGATTTTTTAATGTATATATAAACATAGATCAATACCAGAGGATTACACTAAAAAAATTACCCCTATGTAAGTAACAGAAAACAGCCCTTCAGTCACAAAAATTTAGCTGCAGTCAGTCTATGAAAGTCAGCAGGGGGAAGCAATTGCTTTTCAAGTGACAACTGTCTTCTCTCCAGACACAGGATAATGTTATTGAGGAACAAATTCACTGTATTTGTTTAGTTTGTTTGTTTGGTTTCATAGAAATAATGATGTGTTCCCTTGTGTAGTGTAAAAGTAAGAGTCAAGACAGATGTGCCCCTTGGAAGAAGCAGCATCTGCAGAAGTTGCAAACCCCAGCTTGCTGTCTCCCTGCTGAAAACCAGCCTGAACTTCAGCTGCTGGTAAGGCTGCTCCCATAATTCTTCCCTAAAATATATCATCAAGACAGGCTAGGCTGCCCTAAACAAGTTAACTGTAGGGCTGTGTAGTTGAGTTTTGGGGCACTTAGGCTTGGAATTTCATCTGCCAATCTGATGGAGTAACAAGATGTTAACCAAAGCTGGAAGACCACTTTCCAGCCCACATAGATTCAGAAAATCAGCTCTGCCCAAAGCCTGAAAGTTCCTTGCACAGTTGGGTCATCAATCCATATCCGTTTTCTCTCTTTAAAAAATTGAAATTCATAACAAAGGCAGAGATTTCTTTTTCTTTTTTTTTTTTTTTTTTTTTTTTTTT
>VXAV01010889.1:0-153875 GCA_013399715.1 Alectura lathami
TCTTCTTTGCCTTGTGCACAGTTTCTGGTGGTGTATCTCCCTTCCAAACACGAAAAACAGACTGTCAAAGACGTTCTGGCTCCACGACGACTTTGAAGAGCTGGCCCAAAGCCTTCAATCTGGGGACACCGCAGGCAAGGGAGGAAAATAACTTCTTTCTGCAGGGGATGAAAAAAAAATCACCTTGTGTTTGCTTCAGTCTTCTGAGCAAATGAACTGGAGCGAGGAGAGGCAGGAGGCAGGGCTGGGCAGCAGAGTGGGCGGAGGGGCGGGATGCCTGGGGCAGATCAGGGCTCTGATGGTGCGGGCAGCATGCCCCCAGCCCAGCCCTGATACATGAAAGGGGATTTTATCCAGCTTGAGCGCATTGCCTGCAGCCTTAGTGCAGATCACATGGATTAATGGCTTGAAATTAAACCTCTGCTCATGCAAAAGAGCAGTGTGAGCTTCCAGCAGAACATTGCTCTCCTGGCATTTGCACAGGGCACTGCTGGTGGGCAGGAATCCACGGAAGAGCAACTAAATCACTCCTTCCCCAGTAGTAGTTCTCCACACCGCATGTTATAGCTGAACTTCTTCGACTCCCACTGGAATGGCTGAAATTTGCTGAAGAACCAATCAAAAAGTGCCACCACCCAATCAGCTCTGCCCAAACCAGGAGGAGATGAAGTGAATCCTCAAAGACTGCTTCTGGAATCATAGAATCACAGCATGGTTGGGTTGGAAAGGACCTTAAAGCCCTGCCATGGGCAGGGCTTCCACCCACCAGATCAGGTTCAAGATGTTCAGGCAGGGGAAGGATCTACCTGGAAATAGGCTTCCAAGTCTACTGGATCCTGAAGGAGTCTACAGGAACCAAAGACTTGCAAAACTCTTCTCTGCTATTCTGTGGTTAGAGCAGAGGGTGAAGAATAGCAGAGACAGGAGGCGCAACCCAACCGCAAAGCAGCTGCAAGGACCTTTCCACACAGTAATGATCCCAGAGGGGCTGCTGCTGGCAACAGAAGGATCTTCTGATGCTTTAACTCATCTACAGTAGCCTAAAACCTCAGCAGAACACTTCACCTGCCACACAGGAGCTTGGTTTCTCTTTAACATTAGGACTAAAAGAGCCTCCCACGAGCCCATGGTGGGAAACCACACTCAGCCCCTCCGTATCTGTGCACCCTCAGCTGCTCGTGCCACTGTCAGGCCATGGACCAAGCCTGGCTGGAGTATTTGGAAATAACTGCAGGGCACCTAGGAACACATTCCAGTTAATAACTTATGGGGTGGGAGGGCCTGTGACCAGCACTCTGCAGAACAAACAAGAACTTGTTCAAAAGCTGGATCCCAAAGGCAAAACGCAACTGCAGGCTCTATCTACGGGAAGAAATGTCTAATGGGGAAGAGCATGCTTCATCACTTGGATGCAGCCACATGTGTTTTAACAGACTTCCCCCAAACATGACTTTTGCACTGGGCTGACAGATTTGCTTTTCTTGTCAGACACAGGGACAACAAAGAACCCGGGGGAGCAGCCTCAGCTCCAGGGATCGCTCCCCTCTGGCTCATGCCACTGACACCAGGAACAGCTCTGCTTTTTCAGCCTCAGTGATGATACTTGTGGGTTACAGCAGAGCTGCAAATGTGGTTTTGCCTTTTCATAGAAGAAAAATGTCTGTATTTCTGCCTAATAACTTTTCTGTTAGCATGTACATCCTAGGTGCCCCCATGAGCACCAGCATGGCTTCCCCGCTCCCTCCTCCTCCTCTCTCTCCTCTGCCTGGGATGCAGTCAGACACACTTTGGTTATGATGACTTTAATTTTGCTTTCATCAAAACCAGATGAAAACCTGTCCCTAGAGACTATTGGCAAGGCTAGAAATGGGAAATGCAAACAAGTGATATCCACTAATAATTACACAGCATCTCCCAGCTCGTGGTTCCCAGTTGCAGCCCACAAGATCAGTCCTGGGGATGCTGCCTGGGCTGGGCAGTTGCCATTTGAAGCCTGGTTGTCTTCTCTCTGCTTGCAGGGGTTTGTTGTTGATTATTCATTGGGTTTGAACTCCAGGGATGAGCTGGGGTTTTTGTTTATTTGTGCTTGAGGGTTGTTTTCTTTCTCTATTTTATCTATTTATTTATTTTTCTGCAGATTTCATCTCTGGGATTCAATATTTTCCCAAATGACAGGTCTCCTGTACACCAAAAGAGATTTCTGATGTAAAAAATCTCCAGTCTGCCACTCAGAATTTATATACATTCAATTTTGGACTCAATACAGCCAGACCAGGGAGCTCATCCTAAATATTTTTCACCTTTTCCTCTTGCCGAGCGTAGGAGAGCAGAATAGCGGTCATATATTTATTTTAGATACAGTGATCTAACACAGGCACCTCAGGTTTACCAGGGGCCTTCCAAGTCCTTCTAAACAAACTCCCAGCCATTTTATTTTCTTTTTTCTCTTATATTTGGAAATACAAAGGCACACGCAGTCCTTTTACCACGGGTACTTCCCAGGCTGTTTCTGACTGTTTACTCACCCTATAAAGTTTCTCAGCAATGAGGGCAACATAAAATCTCCCTCCGTCCGCCCCCCCCCTCCCCTCCCCTCACCCCACCTTCCCTTCACTTGCAGGTGCCCCTGAACAAACCATACATCATGCAGTTAGCAGCTCTGGGCCGTAAAAAGCCAGACCTGGGCTTCGTGCTGTGGGAGGGGAGAGCTCTCACCGCCAGCTCCAGGATGGGTTTTTGTGGGTATTTGTTGGCAAGCCACAGCCAGCGGGTGACAGAGCAGGGAGATTTAGCAGTTCAGTGCAGGGGAAGCCTGGCCAGTGCATCCGCCCTGCTTCAGTGGCCAGTCTCTAAAGGAATAAATGATGCTCATGAACACATCGTTTTTCACCACATCATTACGCCCTTTCTTGCTCCAGAGTGGTCTGCACTGATCCAACACCCACGAAACCCACGGGAGCTGTTTGTGCCAAGCTGGCACAGCACATGGAGCTTTACAGCCAGAATTCCTGGCAAGCGTAGGGGCCTGGGGAGGAGCCCGGTGAGAATTAGACCTGCAGATGCAAACCTGCGATCACACAATGCCAGGAGTTCAGCTCAGTCCTCAGAGAGCTGGACCACGACATTCCCTGGGCATCCCACGTCATGCCTCTGTGCTGCCAGCATCAGCCTAGAGCTCACTTCAGCCCCTTCTTAGTACAGGTAGGAAACAAAGCTGGAAGCCGTCTTCTTTTTTAGGGTACCCTACAGCTATGAACACCCGCAGAACCAAACCCAAGACCACGCCAGTGAAATCCACGCTGTATTTCCTACCACAGCCAGCAGGGCAGAGGATGTTTTCCCACCTCCCCTTTTGTTGGAGTCATCCTCCTGTGCAGAAATGCTTTTAACGCAGTCACACTGGAGGAAGGCTGACCAGAAGCACAGCTCTGGTGCTGGGTTATCGGGGCATGCAGGCAAGCAGCCTTGTTCTGCTCAGTGTTACCCTACTTTGCTGCTGCTGCTCAGTTAAAGCCACGTTAAAACCAAAATAGCTGAAGGGAAGAAGAACAGGAATAAATGAAGACTCCCAAGTGCCAGAGCAGATCTGGTGGGAAGCTGGATCATGAAAGCTCTGCAGTATGTGGGACCTGACTTATCTGCATGTGGGACTCATCCAGGGCCTCCAGGAGCTGGAACCTGGCAGAGCTTTAATAAACAAAGGAGACAAACTCAGCCTTTCCATTTTTGTCCTCTGACAAACATCGCCCTTGAATTTCATGGTATGCACTCCACCAGAAAGAAGCTAATGATCCAAGATGTAAACATTTTACTTCCCGTCTTCAAAGATGAATGCAGCTTTAACCCTTGCCCATCAAGCTTCTGCAGCTGTCAAGAAAGCTTTTATGGGCTTCAAGGGCAAGATGCTGGCCCCATTATATTCAATGGGACTTCTGTCATTACCTTGGGATATTTTGGGGGAAAAGGAATGAGGAAACCACCAAGGACGGAAGCGTAACTGTCACTGGATCATCTCACCAGACCATGATGCCCAAGACACCCAACTTGCAGCTGCATCAAGAGACGACCTTCGAACTGCAGTAACCCATGCATCAGGCATTCTGTCCTCCAGAAGTGGAAGGCTCCAGAGGAAGCAGATAGGCTGGGTGGAAGTGGGGGAGAGTTCAGAGGGCTGATGTCCTGCCCAAGCAGGGCTTCTTTTAAAGTCAGGGGAAAACAATTCACAGTCAGTGCCGTTAATGGGGCTGGTGCACTTTGTAGCCTAAGGCAGATCCCTCCAGCTGGCTGGATGATCTGCACCTGAACTCCACAGGCTGTGAGGGCTGCTGAGGGTGAGCAGCTGAGACAGCCTCACGCATCTGTAATGGGGGACTGATGTGAGACCAATGTGGCGTATGTGGGAAGAAAATAAATGCACACCAGGCACAACAGTAAAATTACGACCACTTTAATTTCTCACACCTCCATTTTCCCTGCAATCAGAGGGATCACCTCTGGATGAAGGGGCTGTGCCACATGGAAAAACTGTCCCTGTCTTGACCAGAAGCCCCGCGCACAGCATGCCGCTGCCACTCTCACCCCTTCCCAGGCTTTCGAGGATTTTCAGCACGTTGCAGATCCCAGCAGCTTGCTGGGTGCGCCCATGGCCATCCTCCCTCCGCCTGCTGCTGCGTTCTCGGAAAAGCCTGAGAGCGCAGAGGAAGAGAAATGAGCAGCCAAGCCGTTAATTCAGTCCCAATCATCATTAATCAAAGAAGGGGGGGGAAATGCCCTTGTATAATTTAAGCAACAGTTTGGTTAATGTCTCTGGTCATGACATGCAAGCATACGGTTGATTATTCTTACTAGGGGCAGGATTATTTCTGACCTGGCGGATTTCCTGCTTATTGTGCAACCTCTGCCTCAAGCACTGCGCCCTCCCTGCCTGTATTATCCGGGTTCCTTTAAGAGAGGCAGCCCAAGCCATGATTGAGCAGCAATTTGTTTTTGTTTACTTGGCCAATTAAGGTCAAGTTAATGAAGCATTGGGTAGAAAATAGCAGCTCTTGTTATGTTGCCACAGCAGCAATTACAGTTCTCTTGAAAGAAGGTTAAGGAACTAATTGCAGTGGTTCTTTAGATATAAAAAATAAGCCGGGGTTCTGTCTAAGCTGGTTTGAGGAGCTCAGTGACCCATCTGTCTTTGGGGGCAGCACAGTGGAGTTACCTCATTCTTGATTCAGGCTTTGCTGTGTTCGAGGGAGGACATGTGCTGGAAAAGCAGCAGCCCCCAGAAAGACAAATCTAAGAGCACTGGCACCATGATGGATGTGCTCGGGGGAGCTGCTGGCCCTCGGCTGCCCAACGTTCAGCAAGATGGATGGCGTGCTGAGCAAGAACAAGTGGAACCATTTCGGGACCAAACCTGGGGTGTCCTTGCCTTCAGCGATGATCAGGTGGAGCAAACGCAGGCAGAGCAACCCCGGTCTAACCTCCTCTAAAACCCTGGCTGCTGCAGCTGCCCCATAGGAATTAAGTCAGTGCAGTCCTGACCGCCTGAACAAAATGCACTCTTAGACTGGAAGCTCAGAGTTCACTTCCCAGTGAATCAATCTTATGGGATCATTTTAATTAGTGAAAAAATGAGAAATGCTGGTAACCCAAGAAATACACATGGAAAAGAAGCGGCACCATTTGCAGAGGCTGAAGTAACTGAGGTGCCAGGCAAGGGGCAGCACGCTGGTTGTGCTGCCTTGAGGAAGGAGCCTGGTTGTGCCACAGGAGATTCCCTACAAGTTGCTGAAAGTCCAGGAATTAGTAGTGCAAGGCTGTTCTCACCCCATCCCTTACCTGGTGCTTGAGGCAGCTTCTCTAAACGGTGAGATTTTGCAACCAGCAACGAAAAACCTTTAGGAGAATCCCCCAAAATGCTGAGTGAGACAGTGAGAGGATCAAGCCAGCACACTTGAAAAATTCAGAGTGCATTGCCTAACCTGGACCGTTTGCAAAACAATTTGTAGTGATTGGCACCAGAAAATTTTAGCCTGCAGGAAGCTTTAGAAAGATGAAAAAGCTCTGCTGTCAGCCCCAAATTAAGGTTTTATTTTTCCACCAGTGAAGTCCCATGACAGCAGTTTTCCTGGGTCACTTAAAGCAAGCTGAACGTTTTCTTCACAGAGAAAACTTGACAAAAGTGGCCTGGTTTGGTTTTGGATTTCTTTGCTCTGGATGAAGCTAACTCAAGAAAGATGGAAAGGATGTTTCTACTTAGAAAGCCCAGAGCAGGCTTTTAAAAAGTATTTTTAGGTAGATGCCCCAAACTGCTAAATTGCTAGCTACTTTATAACCCCAGCACTGTTGCTAATGCTCAGCTGCAATCCGAAGCCCTGGACCTTGCTGTCCTAGCCACCACAGGAAGAGATGAGAGCGTCCCTTTGCCCTATGCGGCAGCCTTTTAAATGTGTAAGGATTGTTATAAGGTCGCTCCTCAGGCTGCTCTTCCTGCAGCCAAAAATCCCAGCTTGGGGAGGGTAAGGGAGGAAGCAGTCTGTATTTCACTCAGCACAAAATCCTGCATTTAAAACAAAACAGGAGCAATTGAAGAGCCATTGGGTCCAGTGACTTCATCGGAGGCCCTCTGTACTTGTTCCGGAAGGCAGTCATTAATTATATCATCATCTGCTATTTTTTCCTCACAAGCTCTGACTCAGTGCACAGGATGAGCCTGCCCTGGGCAGTGATGGAGGCTGTTGCCTGCAGGAATCTCTTGCATTATAAATAAATAAATAAATAAAATAATAGAAAAGGAAAAAAAGAAGTAAAAAATGAAGAAGTATGTTTGAAATGGAGGAGATAATTCTGGACAAGTGCAGACCATGCTCTCCCCTGCTTCCTCCTGCCACTCGGTGCATTATAAATGTGCTTCCTCTGCAGAATGGGTGGTGAAAGCAGAACAACTCCTGGAACCAACGGCCTGTGTGTTTTTGTTTTTCAGGTAGGGGTGGAAAGCAATCTGCTTTTATATTAGGCAGATAAAAAGACATCACTGAATGGGGATCAAAAGCTGTGAAAAGACGAGCTGCACAGCATGACCACGGAGCTGACCCTCGTCATTTCCTACATCCACTCCATTTGGTTTTCATCCCGCTTCGAGTGCGTTAAACACCCCTGGGTATGTCTGCAGCATCCTTCATGGCCCGGGACGTGTCAGTCATCTCACAGCTTTCAGCCTTCCTTCCCTCTCCCCAAGGAATAAATCTTCTGGGTAATTTTCGTAATCAGTATGTTCTGCTGGAAAACGTTATGTAAATAAAATTTCAACATGCTTCACAAAGCATTTATTGATGTTGAGGAGTTTCTTGGGGAGTGTAATATTTTGTACACCAAATGCACAAATTTTGTTCCTGTTGTTCATTTTTTTCGTGATGAAACCAAAAGAAAACCTTCCTCAGGATCTAAACTCAGAGCCAGTTCCATGTGCAGACCTCGCTCTTTGGATCACCTCTTTTCCCACGGAAGCTTCCCACAACAACCAGCTCCCCAGCCTGACACAGAGTCATAGAATCAGAATGGCTGGGGTAGGAAGGGACCTTAAGGACTATCCAGTTCCAGCCTGAATCCCCTGGAGACCTACAAGCCCCCGGGGACAAGGAATCCAGAAGCACCCACAAATAACACAGCCCCAGGTCTATTAGGGCCGCAAGGTGCTCCTGCTGTCAGGGAGAGAAATGGCTTTGGGTGCTGCCAAGAAGAGCCCCAGGATGCACAAAGACACCCAGGGATGTGCCAGCCCGGAGCTTTTGCTGAGCAGGGACCCAAGGGCGGGGTTAAGCAAACTGCAGAAGAGTAAAAGGCAGAGCAAGAAGGAGAATATCTGAGTGCATCTCCCCAGAGCTGCTGGGGCAGATCAGAACAATACCATAACGTTCAATTTTCCCTACAGGAATTCCTCCCAGTGCAGTCCACAGGAGCAATCGTGTGCCAAAGCACACCCTGGTGCATCGTTAATGGCGCAGCAGTCTGTGAGAGAAAGCAGAAGTGTCCTCCTGAGCTGCAGAGATAGGAACATGCCAGCTTCCTTTGGCCTTTAAAGAAAAATCATATCATAAAAAAACCATATTTCTTATGATGGGATCATTGCACAGTGCCTTCGCTTCCCATAAGCCAGGTCTCCCCAGGGGGCAGCACATCCCATGGGCACTCTCCCTGCAATGAGGCAGTTTTAGGAGAAATTGTCAATTTACTGGCAAAAATATTCAACCTTTTGTTTTACAAGAAGTCTTAGAAATGGAAAGATTTAGCTGAAAGCACAAAAAGGAGACTGTAATGTAGCGGGGTTTGTCCTTCAATTTTTTTTTTTTTTTTTTTTTTTTAACAGAACAAGTTAAAACACTAAAAGAATTCTGGGAATGGAGTGATTGGCGTTTTTAGGATCCTGGTTCGGGTCTCCAAAAGTACTGTCTTTGCAGAGTTCATACAATGATAAGGACAAGAATATTATTTAGAGATTAGGAAAACACAACTAATTTCCCTCTGAAACGTTTCCCATTGCTTTCCCTTGGGCAGAACATTGCCATTTTGTTTCTGTTCCCACCCGGTGTGGCCTCATTGGGTTGGCAGCCTCCTTTGGGAGAAATCCCCTTCTGATGAGGTTGCACCCTGCTTTTGCCTCTGCCATGACCAGGTGGCCCAGTGGCCCTGGTATGAGGGGACAACACGGGGCGTGAGGGCACATGGGAAGCGCAGAGACAGGGCTGCAGTGGGTGAAGATGGGGAAGAGAATAAGAATGTGTCCTTTATTCTGTGAGAACAGTTCTACAGTCCTCTGCTCTGCTCTGCTCTGTTCTGTTCTTTACTCTACCCTGTCCTACCTTGTGCTATCCTGTAAGTTCTGCTCTGTTCTACAAGTTCTATTCCATAAAACAGGAATACGAAACAACCCAAACCTAACTCCAGCATAACACAGCAGCGCACTAAGCACACTCAGACTGGTGAAATTCTGCATTTTGGGTCAGGTTTGGCTTTCCATGTCTCCCACCGCTTTCTATAGCCCAAGGATCAGGGTTGGGTTGGCAGGGAGCATCCTTCCCTTCCTCCTTCATGCTCCGAGGGTAATTTACCTTCTTGCCATGATGCCATGCCTCTTGCAGGGGCGCTGGGCACAGGCGCATGTGGACTGGCCCCTTCCTACCCCTCCCTGTTTCTTTTTCCCCCTTGCAATCGTTTCCCTTCACCAGGCTGCAGCCAAGAATTCAACACATTGACATTTTCGTGTTTGTTTGAGTTTGCTGCTCCAATCTGTTTACACTTCTCGTCGAACATAATGGCGTGAGAGATTAAGAGAGGAGTTAATCAGACTTTAGCCCCCCCCAAAACCTGCTGAAATGTTCCAGTGAGCTCGGGGAGTTTGAAGTATGGATTTGACGGGACCACGCCAAGCTGTTTGCTTGAAATGTGTTTGTGATGCTGGGTTTACTTCAAAGGGAGCACATCTGAAAGTGCCGGCTGCACGCAGCAGGGGCCGTGTGAGACCGGTGGGGAGCTGATGATGAACAGAGCCTGCCTCGGCCACCCCTGCGGGCTAGGTGGGCAGGTTCAAACGTCTCCATCAGAACACAGAACAGACTTAGGGGCGTAAAAGGGAGCACGGAGGCAGCTGGGATCTGAGGGAAGGGGAGAGGTTGTAACCACGGCTGCATCGCGTTGCCTGATGTGTAACACACTGCACGGTCACAATTTGGAGACTGCGTGGAAAAGCAACAAGATCATTAAAATTTCTCATCCCTGAGGCCAGTCTGTACCTGAAAGCACGGTCTTACTGATCTACTCTAAAATCAGCAGCCTCCACTAGGAGACAGCCTGCCACTTGGACCCTTAAATCAGGCGATGCAAATCACTCCCGCACCACGTGGCTTTCTCTAAAAAGCATGTTTGCTTTACACACTCTTTATGCAGACCTTTTTCTTGGCTTCAAGAAGTGTGCTACAGCCGTGAGTTGAAAAGCAAGCATTCACAAGCTCATCACGTCCTCGAGCAGAGAGACAGTAGCTGGAGATGTCCAAAAAGCAAATTTGTAAGAAATTCTTTTTTTTTTTTTAACTTCTTTTCTTGTTGATCTTGGTCCAACTTGAACTGAAACCAATACTGTTTCTTAAAAATATATTACTGAGTAGAAACTCCCACGGCTTTGCAGCTGCTCCCGTGAAGCCACTGTCCCCATTGGCAGAGGTGGGGAAGGCTGAGGATGGGATGGCACAGGGTGGGGAAGACCCTGCCCACTCCTACCAGCCCCAGATCTCTGGCTCTCTATTCCAGCTCCCTCTGCTCCAGAGCTAACTAGAAGGAAATTTCACAGAACCTGGCCTTGGGCTTGGCCAAACCAATTTGAGGCTCAGAAGTGTTAAGTGAGATAATTAGTGCTGCATGCAGTGGGGATTTTCATGAGGACGCTTGGGTTCGCTGGAGAGTTTTTGACTAGCCCTACAGTCAGCCCTACTGTGGACAGCTGTGATGAGACTAAACTTGGCTTTTGCAAGCTGCTCAAAGCACCTCATTACCAGAAGGACTGGAGCGAGATCAGAAAAAGAGGAAGGAAAAAATAATTAAAGCATTGGTGGGAGTGAGTTAGGAGGGAAGATTAAAAGAGTGGAAAATCTATGGCATGTTTAAGCAACAGGTCATGTGAAAAGGTGAGGAGAGAGACATCTCTGTGTGCGTCTGAAGGCTGCAAGTAAGGGAAGATTTATTTGGGGTGGGAGAGGAGAAATGGGATGGCAGATGCAGGGGGGCTGCCCTCACTGACACCGGGTCCTGTCCGGGTCAAACAACAGCAACCGCACAGCGAGAGACCGGGGCAATCGCTGGCTCATGCTGGGGTCTGCAGGATGCTCCAGGTCCCGAGGGTGTCTGGGAGGAAGAAGGAATGCAGGGACTCAGGGTGGGCTCGTCAGCAGCCCTGAGAAGAAGGGCTTTCTGCTTCTGTCCATATGCTAAAGCTCCCAGTGCTGCTGCGGCTCCTTCGCTCATTAAACTGCCATAGATCCAAACACAAAGAGAGTATGTGCATCATTAGAGTTAAATATGTTTTCTTCTTTGGTTTTCGGTTTTGTTTTTTAAGGGATGTGTTTGGGGACTTGTATAATGAGGAGCTCCTCGGCAGGGCAGCTAGGAAACTAAAGACAATGAGGCAAAGAGATAAAAAGAGAGAGGATCAACGAGCAGCATCCTTGCTGTGCAGGAAGGCAGCGATGTCCCCTCACACCTCACCCATAGCAGTGACAATCACAGGAGGTCACACCAACCTCCCATGCTGAGCTGGCCCCAACACTGTGGTGCCTGAGCATCTCTTGATCCCTAATGCACTCACCCGGGGCCTTGGGGCAGTGCTGTTAACCCGAGCCAAAGGAGAACCCCAGCTGCACCCCAGGAAGGTCTGCAGGACAGTGACACATCTTCCTGTCTTGAGTAGTGGCAAAAAAATTGTTGTGAATGAAATAAAATCAGCGCAGCTCCTTCTGCTGTGGTGCAGGGACATGCCACCATTCAAACGCTGCAGTTCTTTTTGGTGGCAACATCTTAATTTCTTTTGCCTAGTCCAAATCAACGATAGTAGCCCAGAGAGCTCCCAGCTCAACGCCCAGAGGCTCCTCATTACAAGATGAAGCACTTATCTTCCATTTCCTCCAAATATCCTGCTTGATGCCAGGGTGCCAGGAAATGCCTGGGGTCATTCACAGCTGAAACTCCCATTTAGAGAGACGGGAGCTGGTGCGTGCCAGCCGGGAGCAATGTCAGCACTTCCCAGAGCCGAGCTTTGCACCAGGTGCAAGTGGAAGTCTGCAGAACAAGCAGTGGGAACAAAAAATTGGATTGAGGCATCACACTGTAAAACTTAATCTCCCATATAGAGACTTAGTCTACCATAAAAGAAACAGTGCTGGAGGATGTAAGAAAACACGAGACCCTTGGGATGATTTAATGTCCTAAAGACATAAAGACATAAGCCACAGCAAAGCAGAAATGAGCTCAGTAGCACAGAGGCTATTATATTTCAATTGGTTATGTGTACTCTACATAAAGCACAATCAAAACACTTGTTTTTAAAGGATGTAAATGCCTTTCTCTGGCTGAGCAGGAGCACTGTTACTGATCTGGAATCTTAAATGTCATTTTAGGCTTTATACTTGAGTGATGCTTCTCCGTTCAGCCGAGCTGCCCAGCAGATCTGGAAAGCTCCACACAGATCTTTGTTTCCGCAGCATTAATGCAGGACCTGGCAGCTGAACCACAAAAGCCAGATCCATTTTCTGCTAAAGGCGACCTTTTGGGGGCAGAGTTTGCAGAATTTGCTCCTCTGATGTGTTTTTGCGCATCCCTTCAAACAGCAGCGTTCAGTCCTCTGGTTTAGGGGTGGGGAAGATCTCTTTGAGAAATGCAGCTGATGGTGGGGCCTGCTGGCAAGCAGTTTAGACTTAAAAAGTCTTTTAAAGCAGTTGTGATTAGAAAAGTGGAAAGCCTCTCACCTCCTCTTCTCCTGCCATTGCTTGCCCAGTGTCTAAAATCACAAAACCAAACCTCCCATTGTCCATTTATGGGATCCAATATGGGCATTTCCAACACCTCTTGCTGGAAGCACTGGGAAGAGCTGTACCTGTTGCTACAGCATGGGATGTGTCGTGAAGCACTGGCTGAAGAAAAGGAACTTCTTCTTCCAAAGTGAGAAGATGTAATGAGAACGAGCAACTCTTGGAAATGGAAATACTCTGAAGTCAAAATGGGGCACTTAATTTCTAGTTTCTTGTTTGATTTAACACTGTTTTTACTCAATTGTTTTAATGTAACACAGTGAGGTGTAATAAGAATTTAAATAATATAGAATGTGATAAACAATTTATATGTATTTAACATTTATATATTACATTTGCTCTTTCAAATAATTCTGCTTTGGTATTAACAGAATGAATG
Organism: Alectura lathami; assembly: GCA_013399715.1. NCBI lineage: Eukaryota > Metazoa > Chordata > Aves > Galliformes > Megapodiidae > Alectura > Alectura lathami. The sequence goes on from VXAV01010889.1 coordinate 12,943, forward strand.
GGGTTCTGACACTTCCAAAATGAAATTTCTGCTTGGTGAAATACTTCTAAATTCTGCCTTTTGTTCAGATGTGAAGGGAAAATGAATTTCAACACCTTGAACCTCCCCAAAGAGAGGAGGATGATTTTGTCTCTCACCTTACAACTCCGGCCTTTTCCAGCATGCTCTGGGCGAGGCTGTTCTCTGCATGGCCAGGGCTGCATGAGCACCTCTGGAAGGCTAGCCCAGAGCCACAGGAGCTATGTACTTATTTAATTGCTGCAGACATCAGGGTTGCATTTCAGCTCCTGCACCTTTCTATGCGAAGAAGCTCGGCAGCACCTGGGGTGACGTTAGCACGGGGCGATAAGGGCAGCGCTGCTTCCGTCAGCCCGCAAGGTCGGTGCTCTGCAGCTGCACGAAGCAGGATGGGTTGCAACCTCTGGCTGCTCAGCGCGGAGCTCTGCCACCCTCTGCTGGGGACCAGGTCACTGCTAGGGTCTGGCCACCCAGGCCAGCAGCCCTCTGGGCTTTTTGAGCATTGCCTTCTCCCCAGCCGCTGCTGTTACTAAGGATGAACCCTCCCCTGGCCGTGCCTTACCAGCGTAGAGTGAGTGTGGGGTGTGGGGCTGCTTCGTGCCACAGCTGCGTGGAGGAAGGGCAATCCCACACCCCAAGCAGCCTGGCTGCCCCGGCTTTGGGGCTCACAGCTCAGGAGGATGAGGATGAAGTGCAACTTCTCACCTCGGAACAAGCGGGTATGTAGGCTGCACCCCACAGACCCAAATACCCTTAACTCTGCCCCACCGCAGTACCAGCTCCCCCACACCCCCTGGCCTTGCTGTCCCTTCCCAGCAACCCCGCTGCCTTTCCCTGCACTCACTGTCAGCACGAGTGCTGTTACTGGGCACTGTACATCACAGAACCACAGCATGGTTGGGTGGGAAGGGACCCTAAAGCCCCCCCAGCCCCACCCCTGCTGTGGGCTGGCTGCCACCCCCCAGCTCAGGCTGCCCAGGGCCCACCCAGCCTGGCCCCGAGCACCCCCAGGGATGGGGCACCCCCAGCTGCTCTGGGCAGCCCGGGCCAGGGCCTCACTCCCTCTGGGTGTGGAATTTCCTCCTCCCATCTGACCCAAATCTTCCCTGGTTTAATTTAAAACCATCCCCCTTGTCCTATCACTATCAGACCATGCAAATGCTCCCCTGAAGCAGGCTTTTCCTTTATTTTCCCCCAGTGGGGTTTATTCCATCTGCTGGTGCTGGCTTTGGTCAGAGGAAAATAGAAACAGATGGGTTTGAAGGTCTGAGCAGTGTTGTGGGTCCCCAAATCAGCCTAATTCTAATCAGTGCCTAACTCTAACTCTCAGCGCCCACTTCTATCTGCTGATCACAAGCTCAAAAGAATTGAGCAAGGAGGAGAGCTGGAAGAAGTCAGAGTAATTAAGGAGCTGGAATTGCTTTCAGTGCCCAAGCCAAGGGCAGGACCAGCTGCCAGTCCCAGCCATGGCACCAAAGTGCTGCACACACGGAGCAGGGATTCACATGTGACGAGTGGAAACCTGTGCGGCGCATTTCTGCCTGGGGAGAGCTGCTTCCCTTCACATCTCTGCCTTCTAGAGGATTTTGGTTTTGAATCCAAATGCAGTAAGCTTAGGCTGGAAGATTGGCAAGGCTGTGGTTCAGCCAGGAAGGGATTGCTGGCACTCTGGGAAGTTCATGGGGTTTAAAACTGCAGCAAGCCTCCTGCCTGGGACTGCCCCTGGAGCAGGTTTTGCTCCTGGTGTGAGATGCCTACCAGAATCCTCACTTCGCATCATCTTTATTATCAGGGCCTTCTGTTCAACAAATACATGTTCTGAAGACACCACAAGCTCCAGGGAGGTCAGGACCTTCTGCATCCATGGCTCAAAGGATTCCCCCAGCCAGAGCAGATTTATTAATGCCAAAAAATGGAAAAATTACAGGAATTAGCTGAATCCTGGACCCAGCGATGCAGGTGTCCGGGCTGTAAGAGAGGATGCTTATGGACACTTTACAATTCTTCCTGAAGAGATGGGCTGTTTCCACAGCTGGAACCACACATCTGTCTGCAGGAGCTGCTCGCTCCACTCTGCCATACCCAGCTCATGATCTCCAGAAGTAAACGCTCTTTGTAAATTGCCCTTTTATCCTGATTTACGTCAGGCAAATATTTGATTTCCTTCTTTTCAGAAGCAACAAAATGCATTAGCACACGTGGGAGAAGATACAGGAGGGCCACAATGGAGCAGTAAATAGACGTGTGCGCTCAGAGAATGGGAACGGCAAAACTGCATTTAGGAGCTGATACAGATCCCAGTCATGCTGGAAGAGAGCTCATTGGTGTTTATCTATTTTTTGGATGTTTTGTGGAATTTTGGAGAGTTTTGTATTCATGGCTTTCCAGGCAAGTGAGAAATACAAATAAAGGGAGAAAAACGTCAATCATGAATTTGGGACTTCAGCTTTTTATAGTCCTCAGTGCAGATAGTAGAAACCAATCCTTTCCTTTTCAAGCCTGAGGACAGGCTTTAGGACATTTTACATGGTTTTTCTTGATAGAAAAAGGGATGTTTCAGCATTTCTAAACCAAAGAATCTGCCGCTGCATACAGCCAGCTGGTGGCTGCCTACAACGAGCCACAACCTACACCCAAATTCCATTAGAGCACTTTTCTTTGATTTTTTTTTTTTTTTCCAGAAGGAAATAAGAGAAGGAATTTGTTATCTTGTTATGAATCATGTCATTAATCGGGCTCAGTACTGTGCAAGCACAGAACTGTAAGAACAGGTACTGGAGCAATACGTTGTGCAGCCCTTGTGGCCCAAGCTGTACAAAAGAGCTTCAAGGCAGGACAAGAAGCAGTTGGCCTCACCTTCCAGCAAGGGAGATTTTGGTTTGACGTTGGGGAAAACTTTTTTGGTGATGAGGCCAACTAAATACTGAAATGAATTGCTTGGCAAAGATGCAGCATTGTCACTGCTGAGTTGTGCAGAATGGCTTAGACCTGCATCCAGCCTTTGACCAGGCAGCGACCACCTGAAGTGCCCCCAGCCCAGACTTCCTAAGAGTTCTATGACTGTTAGGAACAAAACCAAGTTTTTTTGCCCTCCTCCTGCCCTGGTTTCCCAACACTGAGAAGCCGTCTGGCTGAGCCAGGCTCAGCAGGGCCACCTCCAGCCTTCTCTGTGTGTCTCCCCATGGAGCAACACAGCACAAACCTCATATTTTTGCTGCCTATGCAATCTTATTAAGCAGATCCTGGTGTAGCTTGCAATCGTGCTTTCTTATGCCTGGGTTCCAGACTATCCTGGAGGAAAACTCAGCTCCAAACCCTGGCCCTTCGCTGGAGGTTTGCAGGCAAAAACCTGGCAGCATAATAAACGTCTCCATCTTTCTGGACAAATACTCAGTCTGGGCTCCTGTACTGGGGTGCTCCATTATCTGCACCACAGCCACAGGAGGGGTATTAACACTTCGGAATTGCAATATGCACCAGGGCAGCTTTAAAATGCTTGTTTCTGATCTCGAGTTCAAGAAATAAGGTTGTAGAAGGAATTACCAGGTCAGGATTTATGACGGTTAATGGGCCGGTGAATTTGCAGGATGGCTGAACATCTGGATACAGCAACTGCCTAAAGCTGAGCAACTAGAAGTGATCCCTGAGGAGTATGAACCTGCAGACCACAACGTCAGCATGGCCATCTGAAGACACTGACCTTGCTTGTTTCATAGCAGAGAAAAGAGCAATTTCTGTGCCAGCAGCTGTGCAAAATTGCTCAGAAAGAGCACGCAGGGATCCTACCTGCAAATGCAGCTGGTCCAACACTCTGGGCCAAGCTGGTGTGTCTTGCAGACATCCACGGAGCTGGGCTTGCCAGACAGGCTGGGCTGTTTGCAGCAGGTCTCTGCCAAAGCTGCTGTTCTGCTCCTAAGAGGCTATTATTGAAATCCAGACGAAAAAATCTGTATTTCAGCCCTGAGATGCAAAATGTCGAGAAGTAAGTGGCCTCCAGTGGCTCAGCTCTCAAAACCTCAGCTCTGCTCTCCTGGATACAGCAAATGCTGCATTTGTTACTCCAAAGAGTTTAACCTCTCCCTGCCTTCTCTGTGCACAAAGCACCTGGAGAACTAGATTGGGGGAAACAGAAATTGGTCTAAGAGGGAAAAGCCATCTGTGGGAAGGAGTAGCCAGCTTTGGGCCGATTCAAAAGGACCTGGCTTTCAGAAGACTTCCCTTTCTCCTGGAGCAGTTCCAGGTCTCAATGAGCTTTTGAGCTGGCTCGGAGCGAGCAGATGTGCAGCATCTGCTGCAGATGTGTATGCTGCTCCCCAGGCAAGCCCCGAGCACGATGTTTGCTGAGCACGGCTCTTGTACAAACAAGAAATCTCCTCGACTTGGTACACATGACATGTGTATGCATGAAGATTCGTAACAGGAGAAGGGAGAAAACTGCTTTCTCCTTCACTGGGTGATGCAATTTTTTCTTTTTTCTTACATCTCCCAAATTAAAAATCCACTGAATCTAGGTAGCTTCTCAGGTAGGGAAATGCATATGCCCAAGCGGCTGCCAGTCATGGCAAAATCAGTGAGCTTGTTCTTGTCTTTTATCACCCCCTGCAACGTGGTGATACATCACACCCTGAGACAGAGTTTCTGCTCTAAACCTTTGTTGTCACTTGCTTAAAACAGTCACAACAGAAATACCTTTACTGGTTTGACATTTCTCAGATGTTTTCTGCATTTCAGAAGAACTTAATCAGCGCTTCTTTACTTATGTGTTCATAAAAATTATCTACAGCTCTGAACTCTTTTTCACATCCTTTTTGTGATCAAGTAACTAAAAACTCCTTCATTTTGAACAGAGCTGCTTGCAAAATGTTCCCTTCTACCCCTTTTTTCACTGTAGAATTCTGCCTTTTTGTTAAGAGTTATTTGGGTTTTGACTTCAGGGCTTTCTGGTGAGTGCTGAGGTGAGTATTGAAGAAGAGAAGCATGTGCCTTTTCCAGAAAGATATAGGAAAATTCCAAACCTTACTTTCCATTTAAAAAGTTTCAGTTTTGTTAGTTTTTTTTTTTTTGTATGTCTCACTTTTGAACTCAGACTCACTTTAGAGATCACTGACATTTCAGCCATACGCTATAAATCATTTCTAAATGCCATTTTCTTCCCCACAGCCTGAAACAAAGCCTCTCCCTCTTGCTTGAAATGAGACTTCGGTATGTGCCATATTGCACGAACGGAACAGTAGCCTGGAAATAGTGCAGACTTTCTACAAGGAGGACCATGTGCTGAAGAATACGTGTTCTTGCCCCGCTAACGACAGTGCCATATCCCCAAGACTGCCACGCTGTGACAGCTATATGGGATGTCGGCACGGTGCCATGGTGCCAAACCCCAGCTGTGCCAGTGGCGCTGATGGCACCAGCGTAGGGACGAGCACGTTTGGGTACCCAAGAACATTCCCTGGCACGGCGTTATTTACCAATACAGATTTAGCCAAAGAAACCGTGTGGCTTCCTATAAATTCCCCTAGTTACTATGGCTACGAGGATGTTGTAAGTACATCACAGAGAGAGTCGATCCCCCAGCAGAAAACCTACAAGACAATCACTGCGATTCTTGGTGGTTCGCAATTAATTAACCTGCTGTAGCAGGAGGTCTGCAGGGCAGACCTTAGCAAGCTGAGCCTGAAGCAAGTGGCTCCACGAGCGGTCCCAGGTGTGCTGACAGCAGCTCACGGGGCAGGCTGTCCCGCAGCAGCACTGACTGCTCCCAGTAACACGTGGGTTGCTCTTGCTGTTGAGACAGAGGAGCTTTGATTCGGTCGGGGAGCAGGGAGGACGGGGACGGAGCAATGCAGCTGGCTGGTGCCCCTCCACAGCAAAGCCCAAAGTGAGTGCTAGCATAACAGACATGAGAAATGGCTCTCTCTGAAAAAGGTAAAAAGGGGAAGAAAAAAAAAAAAAAGTGCTCTGTATCCCCTGCCAGGAGTTGCAGAGCAGTTACATGCAGTTTGGGGACTGTAATGATCAAAGAGTCCTTCTCAGCCTCTTTCTTCTGCTATTGCAAAGTCAAGCCCTTGTGCAAGACTGACAATATGCAGACATTTAAACTGTGATACCAAGGAAACAGCCAGGATTACGCATGTGATTAATCTTTACATTACAAACACAAAGGGTAGGATATGCTATTCCTCCCTGCCCGGAAAGCCCTGGCTGCTGCAGTCTCTGAAAACTATAGATTTTTTCCACTGGCTCAATTTCCATTAATAACAAAGCACAACAGACTCTGCAAACATCTCTGCTTTTTTATGCTCTCAGTCTTCCTGTGTGATTGCTTTGAAATCCCCTGCTCGTGGCAGTGCTACCTAAGGCACCGTCTGTACCAAATGGAAGACCAAGCTCTGACTAAGAAAGAGACCGCCAGGTTTCTGGGGGCCTTTTGCTATCTTTATTACAAATATGCTGGTCATGTAAAACCAGCTTCCTGGCAAACCAGAGCAGCATATAAAATAACCCTGGATCCAATTTCTCATTCCAGGACTCCTCAGCCCAGAGGTCTCCCTGCGTGACAGCTACAGCTGACAGATGGACTCAGACCAAGCCGAGCTGCACTGAACCAGCCTGGTCTCATTTAGTTCTCTCCCATTGGGCAGGCTAAATTCAAGCTTAAAACTAAACTGAAGAAATTTCTCAGCGATCAAAACACGAAGCCCACCTCTCAGATTACAGACCTCAAAATCAGCAGAATAGGCTCAGATTTTCTGCTGACTTAGCAAGGAAGTCCAGTTTTGGTTTAAGGGTTTTTACAGGGAAGAGTTTGAAAAATGAAGCCCCATCTGCCTTGTCTGCACCTGGGGAAAGCCATGTGGCCACCTGATGTGAGCAAGCAGAGTTTTATTTCTCCTGTCCTCACCAAAATCCCCTTTGGTCTCCCTCAAGCAACATTCAAAGCACAGTAATGCCCCCAGAGGAGAGGTTGCATCTCAGGTTCACCAGTTGAACTCTGCAGGATTTCAGAGTTGGGATCCTCATATTTGAGGCCATACAAATACACAGCACTAATGCAGCACTCTTCAATTTTTCAGCCAACAGTTCTGAGCCTTCATCCTAAACCCCACCGATTTTTATTGCTTTGGAGGAGCTCAGATTTTCGTAAGGGTCCACCCCTGGTGAGCTCTGTTCAACCACAGCTCCAGCCCATAGTTAAGCCAGAACACCTGTCTGCCTCCAAAGAAGACAGCACTGCTCCCACCTCCCCTCTGTTCTCTGGCCTTGTTAAAATAACTGAGATATTTTTCTGCCCATTCAGGGAGCTGAGTCAAATACCCAAAGGATAAGCATTTGAGGGAACAGGACCACTTCTTTGTGCATCAACAAGAGCATAGATTTTTTCAGCCTAACTCAGAGAATCTCACATATCAGTGTCAATATCAACCTGTATTTTCCCTATTATGAGCCTAACTGTATTGGTCTATGGAAATAATTGTGGATGGGAAGGATTTGCAGAAAAAACCCTTACAGGATGTCCAATGAAATCTTCGCAAACAATGCTTCCTGTCTTTGTCTCATCTGCCCCTCCCAAGGATCACTCACGATTCAGTATCTTAGACTGTTTAAGAGAAGGTAAGAAATAAAAAAGGCATTTCCAATTCTTCTCCAAACACAACCAAAACTCTGCTGCATTTTCTTATATTGATCATGATGGTATTTACTTCAAGCATTGAGCAAATGTTTCTGCAAACATCAATATTGGTATTAGACTCATAAATGCCATCTATATTTCATCGTGAGAGAAACAATGACTTCTGGGAACACTGGGATCTTCATTCATTCCATCTTATTTATTTCTTCCTCCCTCCTCTGGAAGGAGGCTGCAGGCCTGAGATATATTTAGCCCCATACTCGGGAGTTGCTGCCATGGCTGCCAGTGAACATAGATTTAGCCACTTGGCTCAGCCCTGAGCAGAATCCATTCTGGGATATGGTGGGTTTAAAGGTGTCAATGCAGTTGCACTCAGCATTAGGTGGTAGCCCATGGAGGAGCTGGAACAGCAGCCCTGATCCTGGGTTCTTCCTAACCATTGGCTTTGGGATGATGCTTGGGCATCTGCGCTCCAGCACCCCAAAGCAAGGGGCAAACAAGAGCTCATGCATTATTTCCAGCCTACAAAGGAAATGGAGGCTCTGAAATATATGCAGCCAAATTTGTGGTCAAGAAACTCAATAGGTGCATCAGTTGCAGTACCAATTGCAACAGCTTCAGACCAGCTTCTCTTCAAGACCCCGTTACAATTTCCCCAATTCCTTCCTAATACACTAAATAACCTCTTAACCTAGAGCCTGCCTTAAAGCACCAGACCTAAGGAAACACTGACACTGCTGGGGTGAGGCTTGGGCAGAGTCAAAGCAGAAGTTAAAAACAAAAAAGCTGTCCCGGGGCTGACCCAAGCTCTTCTGGCCCACCTGGCCACAGGTTCCTCCTCTGCCACGTGAGAAAGACAGACAGAATTCCATTGCTTTTTCAGAAATAACTCCCAATCCAGTGTTTTAAGAGCTGAATCTAGTTCCAGCCTCTAATGCTCACTTCTAAAGCTGCCACTGTCGTTGTCCCAGGCTTGCTTTGAGGTTAAACTGCCCAAAGCAGTCTGGGGGATGCTTAGGACCACAGAGCAGGAGCCCAGCCTTGACCTCACCTCGGCGTGCCAGGCAGCATCCTTGTCAGTGCTGGAGCTGAGGGAAGAGCTCCCCTGCATACTTCAGAAGCTGTCAGTCAGAAATGAAGAAGTATATTATACTTTTTTTGGCCACAAAACCATCTCCCAGGCCATGAAAAGAAATAAATATGTTAATTCAAGGAGAAAAAAAAAAAAAAAAAAAAAAAAAAAAAGAGGACACTGGTTTATTTCTTGCACTGCCTCGAGAGAGAAATGCCATCTTTCATCTTCTTTCTCTCCTTCTTTGCTTGGTATTTCCTTGCCCTCCTTTCCTCTGAGTTTCTGAAGAATTAGGAACAGCAACAGAGATGACATGCGTCCACCCAGGCCTGAGTTGCAGAGGCCACATCAGGCCACGAGCAGGGGTAACCTGCCCTGTGAGGAGATCATGGGCTCACAGAACCACAGCATGGTTGAGTGAGAAGGGACCCCAAAGCCCTCCACAGCCCCAGCACTGCCATGGGCAGGCTGCCACCCCCAGATCAGGCTGCCCAGGGCCCACCCAGCCTGGCCCTGAGCACCCCCAGGGATGGGGCACCCCCCGGCTGCTCTGGTCTCAGTCAAATAGTACAGGCAAGCTCTGCTTTCGGTCTCCAAGGTCAAAAGGGGGAAATTAGAGAAGCTTTTACCCAGCAGAAGGTCCTGCAGAGCTCAGGCTGCAGGATGCCATGGGTGCAGTTCCAGTCAGACCATTGCCTCTCAAGCAAAGAAAAAGACTCAGCTGAGATCATCCAGAGCAGTCACCAGTTGGGGGGGGGCTGGCAAGGTGGGTTGGATGTCTGCAAAATGCTTTGAAATCCCCAGATGAAAGCATGTTGGGAAGTTTAACATGTTATTTCGAAGTGTTTCAACAGGGTTGAAAATAGGTTGCAAATAGGACAGGTTGTTCTCCAGCAGCACCACATGCAGGAGTGCATCTGTGCTGCAGCTCACGCTTCTTTGTGCCTGGTGCCAAGGAGTTGTGTATGGGTCTTGGAACTCTGGGATGTCTGTGTCCACGGAAGAGAGAGGAAGGCCATGGAAAAAACACAGGAAGCCACGTGCCTCAGTTGCCGTATAGTAAAATGAAGACGATACCAGCTTCAAGTGTAATCTTCTTTAAATTCCAGCTAAGAATTTTCTAAGCCCTGTGATTACCTTGTCTCATCTCATCACTTCCATTTTCAATACGAGCATACCATGAAACTGAGCTTATTGTATATTCCTCATACTCACAGTTGGAGAATGACAGCTTTCCAAGAACATACTACAGCCCTCATATTCCTCACACTGTTGAAAACCCATATAAAAGGAGCAGATTCAATGATCAACAAACAAAAGTCATTATTGAATAGTATTGAACCTGGTATTCAGAGAAACTTACAGTTGGCAGGAGTGTAACATCTAAGAATTTAGGAGAAGGCGAGTTTCACGGGGAGTAGCTGTGTTTTTACGAAAGTTTCAAGACTCAAAGGGATGTGACGAGATTCAATTTTCAGTTCAGTAACTTCCAGCACTGCTGATAAAAACCAGCAACTTAAAAATAACACCTCCCTCCAGCTTTAGATACAACAAAATAATGTAGAAAATGAGAACCTGGCAAATCTTCCATTTAAAGCCATGTGCTTCAAAGATGATATGGAGAAAGGGACAGCCTCAGTCCTCAGCACCCCAAGCCTTCAGCACCTCGCTTCGAGGCACACACAGCAGCAGCCCTCACGAACAGCAGCCCACCATGTGTGGGATACAGGAGCTTCTTGGTCAGGGAGGTTTGCCTACCTGCGGGTTTCTCATGCCCCAAACAAGCCTGGAGTCTGTCCCCAGATGCAGGCACACATTCACAGGCAGGGAGAAGCCTCTCCATGTTGCCATTGTGTGAGCAGGTACAGGTGTTGCAGCTGGTGGAGGACAAAGGGACAAAGCAGAGCTCCTCTCTCTTGAGAAGGGCATGCTTTGTCCTGAGCAGAGGTGAGAAATGCTCAGCTCTTAGTGAATAAAATGAAATAGAATGGCAAACCCAAAGACCTGCATGTCATTAGGCTGCGATTCAAAACCCAGACAGAAATAAAACAATTTTCATGTTAACTGAAGCTTGCAGAATGAGAGTCCTGGAAAGGTTTGCATATGCTGTGACTTCAAATGACAAAGGAAAAAGAGAAATCCTCCTTCCAAATGGCTGAAGCAATTTTTCCTTGTACATAGCAACAGAAAGTGCTGGTTACATCAGGATATTTCATAGCCCCAGAGGTATTTTTGCAAACATCCCCAGGAGGCATGTCCGGTCAGACCATGTCTCCTGTGCAGAGGGGACAGCAGGGAGAATGCAGAGAGGATGCTGGAGGGGTGCAGCTGCTAGGCTCAGGGTGATTCTCCAGCAAATGCTGCTGGCACCAGGAGGTGGGAAAGGGCCCTTCAGCCCCCATTCCAAATTCAGAATAAATTCATCAGAGGAAGTACAGATGCACAAGTATTTGGTGTAAAAAAACAAAACAACATTCAAGTGAGGACAATATTTTGCACTGTTTTGTAAAGGGTACCAGCAGTAATTATAATCTAATCATCAGTCGTAATTATGACTGCAGGTGTCCAAGCTTTTTTTTTCTAAATAAAATAGCGATAATATTAATATCCAATTGCTATACCTAATGACAGATATATGTGCAATGCAGTCACAAGCAGTTAGCAAAACACGTAGGCTATTAACGCGTTGTCTTCACAAACACCATTATCATGCAAAGCACATCTCAGAATCATTCATTTTTCAGAATGGCCATGGATCTCTGTTAGGGAATTTGGTTTGTTTCGAGCTGAAAACGAATTACAACTCCCACTTCCAGCACACAGTTCAAGCTTTTTGAGGAAACTTAGAAAGTTTCCTTTTTTTGAGGCAAAGACTTCCAGGGTTTTTCAATCTCTGCATGGAGGGTATCAGCAGCTTTTGAGGATAACTGAGGGAGCTCTGCACCATGCAGGAGAAAACTGAAAGAACAACTAATCCGTCTTGTTTCTGATCATTTAGCTTGTTCTTTCTCCCCTACTGAGACAAAAAAAAAAAAAAAAAAAAAAGAGCCGATAATGCATGGTGTTTCTATGCACATATAGGACCCAGAGTACATCGAGGTCTGATGGAGAAACATGATGGAGAAACAAATTCCTGGGTGCTGGAAGGCTTTCAGTCAATGCAACAGAGGAGGTGGAGGAGGAAGCTGCTAGATTAATTGTCATCAGCAGCAATGGTTGGTGCAGCTCTGCTCCTCCTTGCAGTACATTCCTCTCCATTTCCATCCACACATGCAGCTTAAAAATAGCAGAGTTCCAAGCTTCTGCCTGGCTCCAGAGGTCTCTCAGGACCTCAAGCCCTCCAGCCATGCTCAGCCCCATGGCACTTTCTCGCCTGGGAGAGGCTCTCTGCTTTGGTAGAGCCTGGAGGAAGGGGACCTAAACCTGCCTATAACCAAGAAAATCCACCTGCAGATGAGTGCTTGAGTCATTGCTCTGCTTTCAGTAGGGACTGAAACAGCTCCACACCACCAAAGCAGCTCCAGGTTGTTGCAGGACTCCCTCCTTGGCGCTGGCAGCAGCTATCCCATCCTGGGAGTCTGCGTGTTATCTTCTGCCTCCCATCCTTCACGACACTGCCCTGTAGGCTGGTCCAGAAGGCACCTTTTGGGCAGCATCGGGGCCACGACCGCAGCTCTGTGAGGCAGAGCAGGTGAAAGATGAAGCACGGAGCTGGCTGCAGGGACGCTGGTTCTGCTGCTCCTGCCCATGCAGAGCTGCTGGCCGAGGATGAGGATGGCACTAGTACACCTGGGGGTGTCCTGCAATGAGCTGAGCTCGAAGGAGAGCTTGGCTGTAAGAGGAGAACTAGATGGGGAGAATGAAAAAAGACATCAGGTTTTACTGCAGGTTAATTAACCTGGAAGGTCATCAGTAGCTTGGCTGAGCTGTCTTCAACAGCTCATTAAGAGGTTCTGGACAAATTGATTCTTTTCTTATCCTTTCCTTCTTCTCAGAACAGAGCAAACAGTTCCTGCCCAGGGTAGAGGATGTGCCCAGAGGTCTGCATCTGCCCCAGGGGCCTGGCAAATCATGGCAAGGTGCGTACAGCGAGCCTGCCTCACAGCAGCAACGGGAAACAGCACCCCACTCTGATGAAAGTAAACAGCTCTTCATTAACAGCTCTGCTTCATGATGACGAGCAGAGGGAGGGACTCTGCCAACACACACTGACAGCCTCTTCTCACAACTTTTGCTCTGCTCCAGCTCTCCGGCTGGCTGCGGAGGGAGGAACTGGGAGGACCAGCTGGAGCTCGGGCCCGCCCTCCTCACATCGGGGCTGTGCTGGACTCTCCTTGCCTCCTGTCCACCACTGAAGCTCAGTTCTGGACCATGGTCCTCCTCATCAAGATGGACCCCAGCTTCAGCACTCCCTGCTCATGTTTGCTGGCGCAGCCCCGCTTGGATGGCTTGTCAGGCACAACGCCAGCTTATTTTATGTATCTTTGATGTGCAGCTATGAGATTTTTTCCTTTAATCTCTGCAATTAAAGGCTCCAGCTGCCACAGCTATAGGAGCGATACAAGTAACAGCAATCCAGTAACGCTCCATAACTCACACCCCACCACCTTGTCCCTGCCCTCCTCCCTCTGTTGATGCTCTCAGGTGCAATGCTCCACCTGGCTGGTGGGACTGCTGAAACAGCAGACCAGGTGGCACAGCCAAACCCAGGGAAGTCTCTGATACACTGAGGACACCTGCTGAGCCCTGAGAGAGGAGATCTAAAGCCAGAGTTCTTCTTTTCCATGGCTGATGAGCTCATTTGTGCCAGGAGGCATTGTATCATCAACAGTAAAAATCCCCAAACCTCATCAACAGCCATAGATCAAGCAGTACAGCGAAGAAAAGTGATGAAGAACTGACATCCTGACACAGGAGCCAGTAACTGTCAGAAGCTGGCAGCCAGGTCTCTGGGCCAGCAACTACAAGGAAGCCTGAACTTCCACAGGAATGCAGCAGGGCCAAGGCACACGATAATTTAAGCATGATTTTAGGATGAAGCTGTTCCTTTGCAGCCAGCACGGAGGAACACCCTTCCTAACTCCATGCAGCCTGCAGTTCCCTGAAGGTTTTTTTCCTCTGCTGTGAGATCTGATTCATCTTCTGCTCCTCTCATAAGGAGAGAAGGATCAGGAAATCTCCCAGTCAGAGTAGGGACTGCGGGGACTGGGACACACAAAGGCCAGCAGCAGAGGAAATTCTGGGACCTTTCCTTGTGGACTGCTGTATTTTTTGCTTCTTTCAAAAGTTTAAAGGAATTGTTTCTCCTCTTACCCTCTGGTAAAGAGCTGAATTTGGAGCTGGGGAAGCTGATAGGGATTCAGCTCTTCCAGGTGTTGCCATGCTAGCAGCTCCAGAGTGGTTTCTGCTCCTCGGAGCGATCTCACACCAGGCCCAGTGACATTACATCCTTCAGGGAAGATCAGTTCTAAATCTGTCCCTGCACTCCTTGGGGTTTCAATACGGGCACACGACACATTTGTCTCTGGGCTGTATCAAGCACAAGCCTTGGAGCAGGGGCTGAAGTGTAAGGGAAGAAGATGTGCACAAAGCCCACAGTGCCCTACTAGCCGTGCTGTTTCCCTTGTTAGTAAAAAGCTTATCCACAGGAAGAAAAAAAAGGCAGATTTGATGAAAAACATTCTGTGGAATTTTAAAAGATACCTGCAACAAAAGTGCCTGTCAGGAGGCAACTGGAACATCACAGAACTTCACGTGCCTCTAGTGAGCCTGAGAATCTTCCAATGACATTTACGAGAACAGTGGCTCTAGAGATGGAGCAAAGTTTGCCTGGTTTTCTGCTCAGCCTCCACACCTCAGGGAGCAGGAGCCTTGTGCTCTGCTCTAAGGGGTCTCACCCTTTGAACATCATTTTTGAGATGTCCTGCTAATGTGTGCCTGGAGACAGCTCAGCATCACCCACAGCTGAGCTGCTCCTGCCGTTACACGAGCACACAAGGATGAACACGGGTGTGTGAGAGAGAAGCATGCCTGGAGCTAAGGCCTCAGTAGGTTTTTCTGCCGCTACTGAAATTCCTGAACATTGCCTCTATTATAATTGTGCTTTCACTACCCAGAACAAGATGTCTCTAGAGGCGAATTGCAGGGGTTAAGCTTTACTGGAGCAGGTCCTTGTGTCACACAGAGAAATGGAGTGGGGGTGGACATGGCACTGAGCACGGAGCAGAGCTTCTTCCATCAGGGCAATTTCTAGGAAACGAGCCCTCAGTCTGGGCTCACACTGCCAGCAGGAGCCCAGGAGCACACAGGCATCAGCATTTTGGGGGGATGAACACAGCCACACTGAACCAAGCCATCATTTTCCGATGCACCTTTTCTGCTTTCTATTTTTTATACTTAAAAAAATACACATTTTCTGCAAAATAGTTGTGGTAAACACCTAATTCAGCTCCCCCCACAATTAGCCTTGAATCAGCCTTAAAACCCAAACAGCCTGAATATTTCTTCCTCCTGCTCAGCTCCAAACCTTCCTGCTAACGTCTACTTCAGTCTGCAGCCACCACCACCTGAAGAAGTTCTTCCTCTTGTGCCATTTATCATCTCTGCCCGTTGTTCCTACTTTCTTCCCATCTCTTTATTACAACATATGGCTCTGCAGATTACACGGGGACATGCTAGAAAATGTGGCACAGGGGAGATGAATGTTTGTTGCATTGAGGAACAGTTCAGCTAGCAGAAATTGGATGATAATATTGGCCGCTAGGAGAAACTTCAGTGTTTTTCCTTCCTGGAGAGAGGCATCGCTGCAATTATCTCAAGGTTTGACATAAATACACACTGTCACATGTGTGACTGGCTCAAGTCCTGCAGCTTTATTTACAGAAATGATCGTATTTCAAGCTCAGACAGGGTTTCCTTCAGGGGCGAAAAAAATCAAACGGAAATGTTTCTATTTTTTAGCTACAACAACCACCAAATAAATTAGTAAACCACTGAGTTTTCATTCCAACCTCTTATTTAAAATAAATAAATAAATAAATAAAAATCAAGGTTTAGAATTTTCTGCTTCAAACATTTTGAAGCATTTCTTAACTTTGCACTGGCTTAAACTTCTAGTTCCTTGTAGGCACAGTAATTTTGCATCTCTAAATCCGACCACCTTCATAAAGGCAGCAGTATTCTTCTCTCTGGTAGTGCTTTTTTACATAAGTAACATAATTTCCAACTGATTTAATTGAATGTGTAATGAGCAAAATAATCGTGCCAAAGTAGGCATGCTAGTGATAAACTATACATGCGTCAGATGACATTTCCAAATAGTTCTCAAGTCCTTTAAAAGCATCATTAGCCACCAGCACCCCAAACAAGCACGCTTGGACCTGCCAGGACACAGCGAACAGCCTGGGAGCGGTGATGGCACGAAACCAATCAGCACGCCTGCCACCTGACCCCAACACCTTTATGGGCAGGGGAAGGGCTGGCACTTTGGGTTTGTCCTCGGCCCCCAGCCCTGGTGTGGATGGGGACGGGCTGTGACGACGGGGCAGGTCAGTGGGTCAATGTCAGTGCCAAGAAGGGGCTGTCAGCTGCATCACAGTGGCTGCCGGCGTGGAAAACGCTTCCCTGAGCTCCAGGCACAGATGGAGGCATCTCCTGTCGTCTCAGCCCCAACACTCGTGGTCTTTTGTCCATTTTGTCCCAAGTTTCGCTTCCTCCACCAGCTCTTTCTCCCCACTCTTCTCTTCTGCATTACTCTTTCCCACCCTAGGCTCCAGACCTCTTATAGATCCCTGCACTACCCAGACCACGGAGAAGGAATAAAAGCAGTGATGTAGCCTCCATACAGGGCATGGAAATGCTTAAAAAGACCCAGGATAAGTGTGAAGAGCATCCAGCACCCCCAGTGCTCTCCCCCAGTGTATCAAGTCTTCCAATTATTCTTCAATAAAGGCTTCCATGAGCTGCAAAGATTTTTACATGTAGGAATGTCTTTACAACATCAAAAAACAGTTAACTGCTAGAAGGAAAAAATCGCTCACCCCGACAGAGCTTTCTATATAACCCAGTGCTGTCTTTATGCCCGTATTCCTTACATACATACATATATCTTAATTGACTGCCAGTAAAAGCCTTTTAGAAAATAAAAAAGTCATTCCAGTCCCTTTGTCTATTTTTGAAAACCGCATGAGTATGTACATTAGTGAAGTTATATAAAAAAATACACTTTTAAATTATTTTAATTAAAATGTGATTGCACCATTGTTTAAAGAGATAAAAATAATTCACTCATTTTAATTAGTCTTTGTCTTTGCATGCCTGGAGCATCTTCTTCTATGCTGGGACCTTGTACACCCCTCCAGCTCCTCCTGCCTCCTGTCCCCAAGGCTCACCCCTGCCCCTTTGCATGGGGCAAGAATGGGAATTTGGGGCATGGGAAATACAGGCAGCACAGAAAGTGAAGAACTCTGCCGCAGAATCGGACTGCTCAGCCTTTCTGCCACACTTCAGCTGCACGAGGCCGGCTGCAGGTGCGTGTGCTGCAGCAAAAAGCAAGAAGGTGGGAGCTGCACATCAGGACATGAAGGCTTGTGCTGCTGTTGTGGGAGCAAAGGAGCTGAGCAAATCCGCATTGTCTGTAGGCCAGCACTTTGGGTTTGGGCAAAATAGTTTTATTTAGAAAAGGATGGTTTGTGGGAACTGCACCTTCCTCCACAGCCTCGCTGAGGCTGGGCATGGGGCTCTCCCTGCCCGGAACGGGATGTTTGCAAAGGAAGAGGGATGGAGCCTTGGGGTACCAGTGGATATCAGAGGGAGCCAACAGTGCAGCTCTTGTTGGGTTTGGGGAACTCCCACGCCAGAGGCTGAAGGCTCTGGGCAGTCCAGACCCTGCAGTGCCCATTTTGTTCTGGCCTCGAGGCTCCTACCCTGGGCTGGGCAATGTGGCCCCACAGCATCAGAGTGCAGGGGGCTGGACCAGTGAGGGGCTGGGCATCCCGCATCCAAAGGTTTTGATCCATTTAGTTCCAAGGCAAAATGCACTGCTGCAAGCCACAGTCTTTGATTAAAGACATAGAAGGTGACAAACATGCACAAGCACGAAGCAGAGCATTAAGGTTTCATTATGAACAATAACCTTTAATGCCTCTCCCTTTCAAAGCAGAGTTTTTAAGATAAAAAAGCATTCAGGTTTCAGTCTGTTAGCTGAGATGAGCAATTGCTGCTCGTTTTGCTGGACAAAAGACAGCTGAGATAGCTGTCAGCTGCTGTCTGCTGTTATTAAGATCTGCTGCTGCTTCATAGGAAACATTGCGGATCCCTGGCAAGGGGGTGCTCTCCGAGCAGCTTTCCCAACACATCTCCATTGCTCAAGGCAAACTGGACACAGAAGGCAGCACAGCTCAGTGCCCTGCTAAACTCTCTTCCCACAGGATCTCTGGAACACAAGGATCCAGGATTACCACCCCAGCCTTCAGCACCAAAACCCTGTGGGGGCAGTGGGGTATTAAAAATAATGCCCCCCAATTCCCCTCTGTACAGCTGTGCATCACGGATCTGGGGATCTCTGTTGGTTTTGTGGCTCCCATTCTTCGTCCCAGTGGGAACATTCCAAGCCCTGCAGGAGCCAACGAAGGAATTGCTTTTTCTTGAGGCATTTTCCTTGTGGCATCCTCATCCCCGGTTCACAGCACAGCTTCCCCTGAGCAACACGAGGCACTGACGGGCTTTGGGAGAACAGCCGCACAGGGTCCTCCTCCTACTCAGATTTAATCTCTCCAATCATTCTCTCTATCGAAAATATTTTCTGATTTGTAACAGCTGAGGTTTGAAAACAATGCTATGCGCATAGATAGAATTTCTTTCTCTTGTTTGCTTTTATTCCACTGGAGAGAATAGAACAGATTCATTTATTCATTGCATACAAATTAACCAACTCTTTGACTCTTCGTTTTTTAATTATTGTGTCGCAAACAACTCACAGATAGATTTTTACAAGTTTACTCATTACTTGTTAACCAGGCTACATGAACACCAAGGTGCTGCTCACTTATTTTCTAATCATTAATCTTCACTGCAATTTGTCATCCTGCTTCTCTACTTGATTTCTCAAACTTTTCTTTAACAGGAGGACAGATCGTTAGTGGTAAATAATAAACCATTAAAGACAATCACTCCCATTTTCAAAAGTGACTTCTTAGGTTAGCCAGAGTCTTTACATGGCTTTCCTTTACATCAGTGATGCTCTCCCCTCAATACAGACGCTTGTTTCTGCACTTAGCTCTGCACTGGCTGCTGGGGTCACTCTCCCCAGGACACTTGGGATGCCAGCCCTACCCAGTGACCCCTCTGCACACACATCATTCGCCTCACACCAGCATTTCCCATCACATCCCCTCTATTTTTTCCTTCAGAAGCTGCAGCCTGTGCGCACCCTATCCTCATCCAAAGCAATGTTCCCTGCAGCCCAGCCCAGGTGACCTGGGCACAGGGATCACCTTGGAACCCTGCAGCAGGGAATGGCAGGGAAACCAGGCAACGAGGGAAACCGTGAGGATTTACACATCCCTGGTCACT
The DNA here is from genome assembly GCA_013399715.1 of Alectura lathami. Classification (NCBI taxonomy): domain Eukaryota; kingdom Metazoa; phylum Chordata; class Aves; order Galliformes; family Megapodiidae; genus Alectura; species Alectura lathami. The sequence goes on from VXAV01010889.1 coordinate 32,235, forward strand.
GCTGATATGAAAACAAGACCCTTCGCAGCTTCCAAGGAAAAGCCCCAAAGGAAGCTTATCTACCCATAAGTTTGATCCAAGTCCTCAAAGTTCCACTGAAAGACTACATTAAAAAAAAAAAAAAAAAATCAATGCTCTCACTCCAAGCACCACCTATTGCTGTTTTAAAAGAAAGCTGTCTGAGAGACTGCTAACCAGCTTTAAGAGGGATTGCTTGGGAAGCCTCTGCCAGGCTGGTAAAATGCCAGGGAAGGCATTTTCCCAGCGTCAGGGAATAGTTTGCTGCGGCCACCAGCTCTGGGGTGATCAGCCCGGAGGTGTCACGGTGCAGCAGGGCACATCACAGGGTGAGGTGAGGTGAGGAAATAACCTCAGCCTTTTTTAAACCAAATGTGCTGGAGTAGCCAGCCCTGGGCTGGAGCAGCAGAGAGAAACCACCAGGAACCAACTGCTGGCCCTGAGCATGGTGTGTGCTCTGGCATAACTGCTCCAGGTGGACTGGAGATGGGTTCCTGGAGGCAGCTGAGCAGTTAGAGCTCTTCTCTATTTTTCCATATCCCTTGTGAGTGGGGCCCCTCTCCTGGGGTGTGCAGACTGCAGCCACAGAAGTGCTTTGCTGATCAGATAGCACAGGATTTGGGGGTATTTGCTACACAGGTTGACAGATAAACCAAAAGTCTCCTAGCATGGACCCCATCACAGCCCCTGTGCTTCACAAGTCGGGGACCAGCACAAGCCTCTTGCACAGGGTAACAGTGAGAGCTCATCAACGAGCAAGGAAAATAACCCTTGAGTTCCGCAGCCCTTAAGTGCCTGCAGCTCTGATGAAGGGCCTAGGGGTGAAGCTATCTCTTTTTCCTTTCCTCATTCCAAAGTTGCTAATAACCACTCAGAAGCAAAAAGTGCACTCAATGAGAAACTCCTGTGAGATGACAGCTCTCTCCTCCTCAGCATCGAGGTGCATTCAGAAGCACCCCAGGGCTGTGATTTCCTAGATGACCCCGCGTTTAAGCATCCCCATTGCTCCGTGTCCTCGAGCACAATTACCGGCACCCAGCCGCAGGCACCGCAGGCTTTGGGGCTGCAGGATTTCAGCACGGTGTTGAAAGCAGAGAGGGATCAGCACTGCTGTCACCCTGTGTGGGAGTGATGAGAGGGGACAGGCATCACTGCGTGTCTCCCCACTGTGCCGGCATCATTAGCAGGTCCTTCCTTGCCAGAAAGACCATCACGTTTACCTTCCTAAAAAGCATCAAAGCATTACTGTGGCATATGCAGAAAAATAAGCGGCTGGCTGATGGCTACTACAGAGATTATTCCAGAGTGTTTTGAAGTTCCTATCTCTACGGGAACAATAGCTGTGCCCAGCCCCACCTCTGACAGAAGCTCTGAAAATCTTCCAGGAATGCTGCATCAAGAAAAACGCAAAGGCCATGCCCACTCGTGTTCTTGGGTCTGCAGTATGCAGCTGTTGGTAGCAAGGAGTCAGTTCCGGCTTCTATCAGTGAGCCTGCCAGATAGCTCGCAGCCACTGGACCAGGTAGATGCGAGCTGGTGGATGGGGCCAGGCCGCAGAGAAGCCAGGGAGAGGGAACAGCTTGCTCTGATAAGCAGGTGGTAAGAGGGGGGGGGATGAAAATGAGTGGCTCAGGGCAAAGCAGAAGACAGAACTAAGGCTTCACTGCATCCATTGGTGAATATTGGCTTTGCCCCCTACCTTGTCAGCCACCATGGTGTCTGGACCAGTATTGGCTGAGAATTTCATCTGAAGGAAAAACAAAGGCAGAAATGGAAATTCATTCTGCTGTTTCAGTTAATGAAACTCTTCACGGTTTGTGTTTCATTCAATATGAAGCTCAAGCAGCCAAAGAGAATACAAGTTAAATTGCTTCTGTTCAAGGGACATTTTAATTCTGTGTCTATCACAGTGCTTCCAAAGACTGATGGGTAAAGGGAGCAAAATAGGAAAGAAACCAGCCTTAATTAGAGAACCCAGTGTCATGTGAGAAAGGAGCTGGAGAGCTTTTATGTCACTTGCCTGCCCCATGCCATCAGATTTACAGGGATGGGGCAGGACAGTTGCTGAGAAGTGAAGGAAGGTACAGGGGACGGGGCTGCTGGTCTCTGTGCACAGCTCTGGATTCAGCACAAAGCTGTGGATCGCTCCCAGCTATGTCCTGGGGGAAACGAGAGATCAGCAGTACAACAGCAAGGGCAGAAATGCAGAACTGGGACAACTTGCATCTTTTCCTGAGCTCTCATTCAGTTTGTGATGAAGTCCTAAGAAAAACAAATTTCCCAAGGAAATGTCTACCTTGTCCAAAGACTTTTGAAAGGAAAAAAATTCAGGGGCAGACTTCCAGCCAGTTCTTGCTGGCTAATGAGAGAGTCTCCGTAATAGGATGGAAGGGCAGGATTTCTCTGGAGCCTGTGCATCATGAAGCCCTTTTCTTTCTTGCTTGGGATGAAGGAAATCTGTGCTCTTCCCCTCCCACCCCTGGCACACGCAGCACACACAGCACATCCTCTGCCTTGCTGCAGAACTGCAGTGTGGCATCAAAGGGAAAAGTCAATAATGACAGAGAGGAAGGGGAGGAGGAGATGGGGCAGTGGATTTCTGCAAATGGGTTTAAATCATTGTGGAGCTGGGAGAATCTTCCCCAGACAGTGCAAAGCTCCAGCAGATAAGCAGCCAGCCCTGGAATTTGGGAGGTGCAGGGAATTTGGTTTGGAAAGCGAAACACACAGGCAGCATCAAGTAAATGGGGTAGGGTTAGAGCGGACCCCTCAAGTTTGTTGTAAGCGCTGCTGGCATCTCTTTCAGAAAGTTTCTTAGCAGGAAAGTAATGCACATGGTACTCACCGCCCCTGCTGCTACACAGAGTGAAATGTTTCCCCAGCCTGTCAAATTATTCAGTGCCTGTTAATTATACACCGTGGAGCCTGCTCTCCATCACACGCTCAGGCCACTGAGCTGCCAGGGTCCGACCATGCCAGGGTCTGGACTAATGAAGCCTGAAACACCCTGTCTGCCCACATCTTTTGTCAGAGAATAACTCACCTCCACATTTTGACTAATTACAGGTGTTCAGAAAAGCTGGGCTGGCTCAGATCCAGGGCCTCTCCCTAAAGCCAGTCCCCTCTGCAGCACTGGGCAGTAACAGGCTGCAGAGAAGGGACCCACCCCCACAGAGCGGAGAGCATCTCTGGGGTCAACGCTGTGTCCCTGACACCAGGCAGATAGGGCATCTTCCAGGCTGTGTCCAACCAGAACTGAAATAATCACTACAGACTTAAGGAATGGGCTCACCTTCATCTAATTTCCAGGTTCTCCACGTTCAGTGCCTACTGGGGCATGGGGCTGAGCATGGCTTAGAGGTGCTCACTGCTCCCAGTGACTGCCGGGGGTTCCAGACATGCCCTGGGCTGCAGAGCCCCAGCACGCCCAGCCACGGGATGGGAACTGGGACCAGGACAAGGCTCTGTGAGGTCTACGAGCCCAAGGCATCAGCTGGTACCTTCACTGATGTTAGCAGCACTTTATACGTTAAATATTCTTGTGTAGGTAGCCAGAGTCTCTGAGCAAGAAAGCGAACTTGGCTCTGGAACTGCCTTCTCACCTCTTTCTAGGACTTACGATCTGACAAAGTACACATGCACACTAACAATTTTCAACTAAAAAAGTGAAAATACACAACAGGCAGCATGTAAATAAACATCTACCTTAAGTTATAAATTATAAATTATAGAAAATCATGACTCAAATCAAAATCACTATTTTTACCTGTCTCAGCAGCCAGTCTATTCAGCTTCACAATCTATATACTTTTATATAGGAGCTTGCCAGTCACTGGGGAGAAACATTATCACATCGATTTGAGAGATCAGTCCCACCCCGGGAGCCATGGAGAGATGAGCAGAGAGAACTGGAAGCCATCAGAAAGAAGCTGCAAGCAAATGCGCAACCTGAAATGCATTCCCATCAGCCACACTTCAGAATAACATAGCTTGAGAACAAGGCAGTGAAAGGAGAAGTCATTTGCCGTGCTCAGAGAAAGCGGCAGAAAGGACTCAATAAGTGCTTTGCTTCAGAGAGCTCACTTCACTCTATTAAAGAGAGAAAACAATTTATAGCATCACTTTCTATCTCCAGCCTCCTGCTGGAAGGCTGAATATTCCCTTCAGCAGCTGGGCTGACCAGGGAAAAGCAGAGCCGTGCTGCTCTGTGGTCCCTGCTCTGCAAGCAGCCAGACAAGGAGACCGCCAGCGTCTCTGCATGGGACAGCCACAGCTGCCTCCAGCTGCTGCAGAACAGACAGAGGGAAATTCCTACCCAGGGCCTCAGCTGCAGCATGTGTCTATAAAGCTGCGAGCAAGCAACAAATTGGATCTTAATGAGTTACCACTTACAGCGGAACTGCTGGGAGAGCTCACACTCATGTGCATGGTTTCCTTGCAAAACTTTCAGCCGGCCTGAAGTGAGGAAAGCTCATGGCTGCCACTTGGCAGCAAGTTGTCAGGAATCATAGTCAAGGCATCTGACCCTTCTGTGGCTGAGGGATTTGAGCACTGAACTCGGACGTGCATTTCCGTTCACTACATCTTGCACAAAGCTGGGCATAGAATCATAAAAACATAGAATGGTTTGGGTTGGAAGGGACCTTAAAGCTCATCTAGTGCCAGCCCCCCTGCCATGGGCAGGGACACCTCCCACTGGACCAGGTTGCCCAGAGCCCCATCCAGCCTGGCCCTGAGCACTGCCAGGGAGGGGGCAGCCACAGCCTCTCTGGGCAACCTGTGCCACTGTCTCACCACCCTCACAGCAAAGGATTTCTTCCTAATATCCAGCCTAACTCTCCCCTCTTCCAGTTTGTGGCCATTGCCCCTTGTCCTGTCGCTCCATGCCCTTCTGAAGAGCCCCTCCCAGCTCTCCTGTCGGCCCCCTTCAGGTACTGGAAGGCCGCTATCAGCTCCCCCCAGAGCCTTCTCTCCTCCAGGCAGAACAGCCCCCAACTCTTTCAGCCTGTCCCCGTAGGGGAGGTGCTCCAGCCCTCTGATCATCTTCGTGGCCCTCCTCTAGACCCCCTCCGACAGCTCGATGTCCTTCTTGTGTTGGGGCCCCAGAACTGGATGCAGTGCTCCAGGTGGGGTCTCACAAGAGCATCAGGGAGTGGAGCTCCACTCTCTCAGACCCTGTCCAGCACATGTCCCTCCAGGCTGGTAGAAAGCTGCCAGTTCCAATCAAATGTTTCCCATTTCAAGCACAAGGGCACCAGCAAGGGGAGCTCCCCAGCTCATGGATGCAGGTTTGGTAAATACTGTGACCTGACTCAGCGTTTGGGAGAGGCAAAGAGCAACAAGTGCCCTTCTGCTGGCTGGAAAGCTTTTGTGTTTCCCTGGCAAAGGCTGCCTGGAAGGATGCTGCAGGCTCATGTACAAGTCTCACCTCCAACATCCCCAGGTAATTTGGCTTTCATGAACAGCAGTGGGGACACAGGGACCTGTGGTGGCGTGTGCCCCCTGAGCCTTGCAGGACCTGCTGGAGGGAGGAAGGTGCTTCTTTTTGCAAAGAGCTGTGATAAACAAGCCTGGTTCCACAGCTTGATTACCCCCGTGACAGTGATGTGCACTGGCAACTGAAGTGTTTGTGCCTCTGATGGGCAGAGTGTGCTCCATGTTCCTCGCCAGTGCAGGCTCTGCCATTGCCTAGGGATATGCTTCCTTGTGGGTGGCAAGGAGATATTGCCTGTTTTCGTGCAATGCTGATTTTACAGGTGGGAAAAAATAATAATAAAAAAGTCCTAACAGAGCCTCTTCTTTTGATCGCTGCAGTGGTTCTGCCGCCGGAGAGCCCAGAGGAGCAGGGCAGCCTCAGCACATGGCAGCGGGGTACCAGCAGTAATTCCAGTCCCACTTTTCCATAAATCTGCCAGACTTCCAACACGCTGCTCCGTGCCTCAGTTTCCCCATCTGTGAACACAGGCCTGGTGCCACTGCGTTCCCCTGCTCCCTGGGACAAGCTGAGCACCCAGTGAGGTCTGCCCCAAAGCGGAGCCTCTCGTTCTGTGCTGGGAGCTGCAGCCCTTGGCCAAAGAGGCTGATTCTGCTGGAAACCAGCATGTGTGAATAACACAAACTTCAAATCTTTGCAGGCCAACACTCGCTCTGCAAGTGGATAATGTGCACTGCCGGGCACAGACCAGCACTGGTACCCCAGGCTTACCAGCGCAATCACAGCTCAGTGGCAGAGCTCAGTTTTTGAAGACTGCAGACTACAAACATGATTCAAACACAAGGAAGGCATGAACTGGAAGAAATTGTGGTCCAAAGCAAATTTCAGCTACCAGAAATCATTGCTGTGAGTTATGCACCACCCCTGGGGCTGACAGATACACAAAGCCCTGAGTGGTCTGTGCTCGCTAGGGAGAAAGTACTCAAGCAGTATTTCTCCTCTGCACTCAGAACATTTGGCTTTCCCTTCCTGTTTTTGTCACCTGCTACCTGAATTATTGCAATAAAAGGCTTTAGTGTTTTAGCTGAGGGCCACAGACCACTTGAAATACGTGGAGCAGCAACGCAACTGCAAACTTCTGCACCCTGAGAGCCCCAGAACACACCCAGCTCCCATCCCTCCTTGTCCCTCTGGCAAATCCTTCTGCACCTTGCCCCTCAAGCTTGCAGAGTTCAGTTGCCACTTTAATAAGAAACATGTCTTATTATGACACAGGGAGAGCTTTTCAGCTGATTTGTTGTATTTCTGATGGAATTAAAGAGAAAAACAAACAAACAAACAAACAAATGTTTCCACAGAGTGCTCTAGTCTTCCTCCAGACAGGTGGGAATTTCTTTCTTCCTGATGGAAAATTGTTTTCCACTCCCACACTTCACTGAAATCATTCATTTTCAATACTTATCATCCCAGCACATATCTGTTTTAGTGTGGGCTTTTGGAATAGACTGGATTTCAGTAAAAATTCAGCTGCAAATGCCCAAGGAAATAATGTGAAGCTGGGAGTGGGGAAGTGCTTTGGGGCATGTTTTGCACAGAGGCAAGAAAAAATTCCAGCATTTTGCAATACTTGGATACACTCAGATCTTCCCTGGTTCTCAAGCTGCTCCCTAATGCAATTCAAAGTGAATCCACCTCAGCACGGAGTGCAGGGGACTGGTCTCAATTCAGTTCTCAGCCACTTGTGCCGTCAACGTATTGATTTTCCTGGCTTGACAGCATAGGTGAAATTCTGCGCTGAAGCAAGGTCTCTACCTACTTATTTCGTCCCAGGCAAGTCCCTTCCTCTGACAGGCTCAAGATTCATACTTCGCTTGGAAATTTTCCCTGAATAAAGACTTCAGCTTCTTCAGCTTTGGAGCCCGCAGCACCTCGGAGCATTCTTTACCGCTGCAACTCTGGCTGGGCTGTGGGGCACAGCCTGGGGATTGCTGTTGGACAGAGGCAGCCCCACGCTGGATCTTCTGCAGGCAATGGGCAGAGCAGTGGGAAGACATTTTGCTATAGGAGTTTTTCTGGTGCCTTCCTCCACCACCTGGAGCCTGCTCTCTCCCTGCTCCTTCATCATCCCCGTGTTGGCATCGCCCTCCGTGCACACCTCATACAATTTGCACCGTGACTGTAATGCCTGCACACAGGTGCACTCTCCTGAAATTCAGCAGCTCCTCAGCGAATTGCCCCATCAGCAGGACCAGCCACATCCCCTTATCTGCAAACAGTACATCTGTGAGGACATTTCCCTGTCTCTCTACCAACTGCTCACAATCCTTCCATAATGAGATCTAGATGAATAAGCCTGAAGCACGTGCCAGTAATTATCCTATTTTCCCAGCCATACATTGCCTCAACCCTTTTTTGTCTCCATAAGTGTGACATGCAAGACATCGCACATTGTGTCCTACTAGATGAAAGGCTTGTCAGGCTTAACCTAGTGCACTTTAAAAATTGTACTGAATTAATTTCCCGTAGGTTGGCTCGGCACAGTATGAGCCCCTCTGGAATGCAAAGCAGCCACGAGTTTTGCAGAGAACTAACAAGTCTGGGCAGAAAGTGATGATCAATTGAATTTCCCCCTAAATCAGATTGAAAAAATATTATGCACTGCAGAGTGATCATTAGCTTGAGTGATCAGGGAGAGCAGTGCAAGCAGCCAATTTCCCATGCCCAAGACACACTGTTATGTTAAGCTTTCCCTGGGGGAAAGAAAAAAAAAAGGGGGTACAGTGAGTATGTCAAGCAGGCAGAGAGACTGAGGTTGAAGACTGCAGCTTGGCTCCTTTTCCAGAGCCCAAGCTGCCTACCTTTGTTATAGGAGCAGCACAAAATCCTGCTCCAGCCTTGGGTCACACACCTGCGCCCGCACCCAGCCACTGGGTCTGCTGCCCACTGCCAGCCCCAGCAGCACTCAGACAATATTCCTCTGCTTTTCCCCAAATAACTACACAAAACCCTGCCGTCCTCGGCCTGGGAGGAAGGTCTCCTGTGGCCCTGGTCCACGATATATGATCGGTATTACTCAGCCCTGCTTAGCGACATATTTAAGATCCCATTATTATTATTTATTATTGGATCTTGCAAACATTCCCTGCATGCAGCCAGTGCTTTATGTGCCTGGAATTGGGGGCGAGTACTCTCTTTCCAATGGTGCATGCAATCTATGTCCAAATCTTGCAGAATATGAGAGATTGGACCTGAAAATTGCATTATAATGTGACAGCAACCTTAGATCACTTTTAATTTCCAGCATTTATCACTTCCAATTTTCTCTCTCCTCTCTAGACCCTCAGAGTTGCACTCAACCCCTGCTTAGCTCGCAGAAAGATAAAAAGCAGTCCTATTAAAAAGAAAAAAAAACAAACTCCCAACAGCCCTATGACATTTGATGCATTTCCTACATCATTTCAGGGAAGTATGTGATGTAAATAAGGCAGGAGCCTGAGATGGGTCTATTACCCCTGCCAGGGAAACGATTTTAGCAAGCACCACTGTAGTTTAGGTGCTGCGAGGAGAAGGGATCCCAAGGTGAACGAACCATCCCAGGGCCAGAATAAGCCACATACTCCACATCTCAGATCCGTTATTGGTTATAAACGATTAAAAGAGTGGAAAGCAGATCATTTCCCACCTGTTTGTTAGGAATGAAGCACAGCCTCTCTGAGATGCGGCAATGGTCCAGATGGATCTTAGGTCTAACATAATTATCAGTTTTTACGTTCTTAAGTGATATCTCTGGAAAGCTGGGGAAAATATCCCCTTATACACTGTAAATTTCTCCACGGTGTCCTTCCCTGGTCAGGGACGGCTGCTGCTTCCCTTAGGTCCTGGGCTTCACTTGGAGTCACAGCTAACAAATATTCAGTAGGACTTTATCACCCACTTTGCCTCTCGTTATATTGTGATGGAAGTTCCTCATCCGTGCCTTGTCCTGCAGGAAGTGGGTCACTATGCAGTTAATAAGCTTCTCCAAATCTTAATTAATGGCCAGTTTAGATGGTCCTTTCTCTGCCTCTGTTTTTTCCCTTGCTGGACAAAGAAGGAACACTTACTCACATGATTTTTTTAAACACTTGCTCCCACTACAGCTTCACCTTCTTTTTTTAAACCAGTGTCTCATGCAGGCAGGAACACATACATCATTAAAACGAGCTATTCATTAGAACCGTGTTTAAAAGCTGTGCATTAAACACAGGAGTTGTGGGAGCACCTAGGGTATCTGATGTGCAGGAGAGAGATCTCCAGGCGCTGTCAGCCTGAGCCTTCAGTGCCTCCATAGAGCCCTGCTCTAGCAAGAGCTTGCCGGAATCTGGGTGAGGCGTGCTCGGTGCCTCACTTACCCCATTGGTGATGCTAAACTTAGAAGAGCATTCGCATTCCCTTAATGCTAAACTTACAAGAGCAGGTTTGTAATTCGGACTTTTGCTAAATCCCATACAAAGCAACTTGCAGGTGTTGACCTGTGGCTTGGAGCAACACACAGAAGTGCAGTGTAACCCAGAGATGTCTGCTGTTATGAAGAACAAAATCGATCGAGGTGCAGAAAGAAGAGGTAGCTAAACACTGAGCAATAGAAAAGGAATGCTGTGCAAAATGAGCATAATTACCAGATAGGAAACAGTATGTTGTTTATGAAAACACAATATTGCCACCAATTCTGCACCTGAGAAGAAGGGGCAAGAGGATTTGATGTTGGGATTTCAAAAAGGAATTGACACAAGTATTGCTTCAAACAATACATTTTCCTCTGTTATGAATAAGTCATTGGCATAATGTGCAACTTAATCTCCCCAGAGAGGAAGGTGAAAAATCTCTTAGAAACACTTCTGTTCTTTTTAAGCTTTAAAATACAAATCTGATCCTGTTGGAACTGGTCTTTGTTTTACGGCTTCCCATCATCGCCAAAAGCGTCTGTGCAGTCTCCAGGTATAACACTTGTTCCTGCCTCTGCTTAAACCCTGCCCTTCAGAAAACCAGCATCCGTATTACTTGTCTGCGTTTGCTGTAACTCTCCACTGCACAATTTAAAAACTGATTAATGGACTTTCTTCCAATGGGATCTATCGAATGCTCTAATTAAAATAGAAATTGCTATCTCAGGAGCTCCCTCTCAATCAATCGCCCTTGGTAATGTTTGTTACTATTACTCTGGCCAAAACTAAAAGAGAAAAAGACCAACAGGCAAAAAATCTCATTATTGTAAGATAAATACAGACAGCTGGAAAATGCAGAAGTTCAGCCAAACTTTCTTAAGAAGAGATTAAAAGATCCAGGCGTGCAGGATGCAGTGAGAGCAATATCCCTGCAGGCTGATGTGAGGATTGTGCAGCTCCCACCAAAACATCTGTCTGCCCTCGAGGTCTCTCAGCTCCGTGTGGGTCTGTACTAAAATGTCACAACATTTACATGCTGACTGAGCTCAGATCCTAGGTCCAGGTGTGGGATTCCCCTGGGCTGTTCTATAGGACCCAGCCACACATCTCCAGTGTTCCTAAAGGGCTCCCATCTCTATCTGGGTGCCTTCAGCTGGGAAAGAATGTCCGCGGGGCTGCAGATTTCCCGTGTTGTGTGTGCATGGTCTTGTGGAAGGCCAAAAGTACAGCCTCAGACATACCCAGAGTTTAGCTCTTGGCACAGAGCTGAATGCAACATCCAGCCAGGACAAACAGACCATAGCATGGCTCAGAGGCAGCAGGGTGTGGAATTGTTTGACTGATTTCCCCTCTAGAGCCTGCACTGGGTTCAGTCACTGACACTGTATGGGGGCATCCGCTCTCACCCCACCTATCAAGCCCCACCCTCCTACATCAGTTAAGAAGAGCAGGTCACAGGAGGACACAGGCAACAGACCAGGGCAGGGAGGCTGTGCTGGTGCAGGGCTCAGGTGATGCACCGGAACCAGGCACTGCCTCGCTTGTTAGGATTCCTTTGAAGGGCGTCACGCTTATCTTCCTATAATCCCTTGCAATAAACTTCTTTACTTTGGGATTTTTGCTGAAATCTGTTAACTTGAGCTTTTGTGTGCTTTGCTGAGGTCAGGGCTATTTGGAAACGCCAGGAGGGGAAGAATGCACTTGTGACAAGGGAGGCAGGCTGGGTGACAGCAGCATTCAGCAGCTACACCTGAGAGCTTACAGCAGCTTACAGCAGCTGCTCCCACAGCGCATAGGGCTGGCGAGATAACCTCTGTGCTTCTCTACGAGGTGCAGCTGCACAGGGACTGACACAAAGCCCCCTGGCAAACTGTATCTCCAGTCCCAGCTTTGAGAACCTTCTAACACAGCTGACCCTGCAGAGTTCCTCCAGATCGAGGCAGGCAGAACTAAGAGGGGAGCCTGCTCCTCAGTCCCAGTTTCACCACCGCAGCTGTTTCCATCAGGTCATGGCACAGCACATTCAGGACTCTGCATCTGTTGGATGAGGCAGAGCGCTGAACCCCATGGTCTTTCTCTGCAGGTGCAGTGTGTAGATGTTTATTTGAATCAGGCTGAGACGCTCGCATGGAGATGCACTTTAGACATGGCATCACCTCCAGGGCTTTAAGGTCCTTGTGCCTTTTCCCATGCAGTCTCTGACTTCAGTGCCATCACTCCTGATTTATACCACTGTGAACAGAAGAAGACTCAGGCTCAAGACCCGGTAAATATTCATGTCTCTGGAAAGACTGGGGACCAATTAACTCTTGGAAGCAAAATTGCTTTTGGAAACGAACCTAACAGCCTCTAGCCTTGAGAGGAATAGGTTTTTACAAAGATCTCTCTTTCTTAATTTTTGCTCAAGCATCCAGGGAATCAGGGCTTCCGATAAAACACTCTGCGGAACGCTCGGCCCTTCAATCGATTCAGAATTCACCATTCTAAGTGCTACTTAGACTTAATTAAATTGCTCTGGTTTCTGAATAGATGAGAATTGACTCTTCAACGTGCTTCCCTGATTCATTTCTTTTTGGAGTAATCAGGCAACAAATACATACAGTGCTCATCCGTTCCTTCTTCATTAGCGGAGTTAAAGGGAATCTCCCCACATCCCCCTGGGTTGTTTGGTTGTAACAAATGCAGAGTTCCTGCCCTGCGAGGCTCCGGGATGGCTCTGGCAGCAGCCTAGCCTGCATCCCTCACCAGCAAGCATTTATCGAGCAAGGCTTTCCCAGAGTGCTGCTTCTGTATCAATTCCCAGCTTACTGGAAACAGTGCACACCAGGAACATCTCAGCTCCCGCTGAGATCTTCTTAGTTATAATCTTGTGTCATGGAGGGAGGACGCAGAGCATCAGATGCACCAGGCTTTTTACTGAAAGCCTTTCTCGTTAAAAAGGCAACAAAGGAAAAGGCTGCGATCCGGCCCAATAATAGAAGAGGATTTTCAAAGTCTTTGAGCACATCTGCAGCGTACGGCTGTGTAAGATGTCTTCTCGGGCTGCCTCCGTCCTTTAGCACAGTGCAAAAACCTGGTCAGTGCTGTGCCTTGGTCTCGGCAGGGAGCACAAACTGCTCCACACCCTCACATTTACGCAGCCAGGCAGCTGCCAGCTGGGCAATTCGAAAGGCGGGCAGGGGAATCTCTGTGTCCACCCAGGCTGCGGAGATGGAGAAGGGGCTGAGGGCAAGGGCTGTGAGGGGCGGCTGAGGGCCCTTGGCGTGCTGGGCCCAGCGCAGAGGGGGCTGAGGGGAGGCCTCATGGCGGCCTGCAGCTCCCCGCCAGGGCAGCGCAGGGGCAGGCGCTGAGCTCTGCTCTCTGAGGACAGCGACAGGGCCCGAGGGCACGGCACGGAGCTGTCAGGGGAGGGGCGGGGCTGTGAGGGAAAGGGGCTGGCCCGGGGGGNTGGGCACGGCCCCGAGCTGCCGGAGCTCAGGGAGCGTTCGGACACCGCCCTCAGCCCCAGGGTGCGGGGTTGGGGGGTGCTGGGGGGGGCAGGGGCTGGGCTCTGACCCCTGTGGGTCCCTCCCAGCTCAGGGTGTTGAAGGGTTCTGTGACCCAGCAGGCCCAGGGTATCACTGGTCGCTCGCCGCAGCACTGCCAGCACGAGGCCTGGTGAGGTGGGGGTGCCCAGATGGAGAAGAGTTTCTGAGCGCTGCATGGGGAAAAGAGAGCAGCTCCAGGTCCAGCTCTGCACACACAACCTGCAGAGATGTTCTTGTTTTACCTTTTTTCCTTTAGCTGACCTAAAGTCAAAATGAAGGCTCCATTCACACCTTTGCTTCTAGCGAAAAGCTCTATCCTGTAAACAGGATACAACCCCTTTTGGGAAACTTCCATTTGTCTTATTCTCGCCCTTGGAAACTTGGATTTTCCTCAGGCCCATGCTGAGACCAAAGCCAACTGCAGACAGCTGGTTTTCGTTCACCCTTCCAGATTTATGGCAATGGTTTAGGATGGATCAAGAATTTTCCACTGGACACTGTTGCTACTGGAAAGTGCCAATTTTAGGCAATCAGCATTTACCATGGATGTTTCTCAGAGGAGTTTTCAAGGAGATGTGACTCTGGGGAAAGTTTCTGGAAAACAGGAGAAAATTATTTCTGAGCTGGAAGGAGAAAAAAACAGACAAAATCCAGGGATTCAAAAGGGCTTAATTTTTAATGATCTCCTTCCTCAAGGACACATTAATGAATTTTCTTCATGTGTTACAGAAACATGCTGAGTAAAACTCACAGTCCAGCCTTGTTTCCAAGACAAAATAAGAGGAGATGCAAAGGAACCCGAAAGGTTTGATTTGAAAAAGAAAAAAAAAAAAAATCCGAATTGAGCTGCTTGGTTCCAACAGCAAGACTGCAAAGAAATGAAGAAAAAAGTCCCAAGCCAGGCCAGGTCCGTGCCCCAGCAGCTGTGTAGCTCTGCAGACAGAGGAGAGGTATCAGGCCCCCCTGGAAATCAATTTCCCCTCCTTCGTGTAGCCGCTTCCTGCCAGCCTCTTCCCCTTGACTCTGAACTGCGTTTTAATCCCTGAGAAAGGGCAATAGATACATGCTGATAATTCCTCTCACATAAAAATGTTTTGTCTGCTGAAGATTTTCCTTTTACACTTCTTTGTTTGCTTGTCCTTGCAAACTCAGAAAAAAAAGCCACTCAAGTCAGACGGTTCTCTTGCCTTTTTGTGTGTGGTGGGGAAAGTGAGCATTAGCCACAAAAAATAAAACAAAACTGACACTGGGCTTGTGTTCTTTTGCAAAATGGTTGGTGGTATTTCCAGGCTGCAAGTGGACATCAGCTGATGGAGTATTTTTAACCATGTGCTAGAACACCGAGGAAGCCACTGCTGTGACTTGGAATCCAGGCACACAGCAAATTAGACCATGGATTAAATTTACATCTTGCTTTGGAAGCAGTCGCGATCTTAACGGCATATTGCAGTTCTGTCACATACTCATTACAGGCTTGTTATGCAAAGAGTCAGGGGCTGTGAAAATAAACCACCCAGAACCTTAAAGGAAAAGTGAAGAAACATGTAAAAAAAAAAAAAAACACATCAAAACCGAAAGAAAATGATAAAAATCTCTGCTCATTAAAAGTTTCCCATTGTTGAAAAAGTTGTGAAAAACAGAAATAAAGGTCCTTTGATGCACACTGACAGAGAACTGCCACTTTCACACGCCAACACTTGGTTCTTTGGACGCCAAACATTAAATAGTACTTTAAGTCCTAGGAAAAGTGGTATTTTGGACCAGAGGCTGTTTGAGTGGGAAGCCTCCCCAAATCTGCATCACTCTATTGGGACAGCCTGAACCCAAACCATGGGGACGTGGCCGCAGGAGGCACACAGCGCAGTGCTTTGTGTTCTTTCACCAGCTCCAGGCAGGTTACAAAGGGGACCCTGAGCTGTGCTGGGGTGTGTTGGGCTGAAATTTCCAAGGACAAGTGTGGGGGGCAGCCCCTCCTCGGCTACTTGGAGCCTTACATATAAATATGGCTTTTGATTTTTGTTAGACTCACTGGGATTTGGGAATAGCACTAGGAAGGTTTCAGTCAAAGCAGTGATTAGATCTGGCCCAAGCTCCCTGCTGCCCGAAATCACACACAGAAACTGTTGCAAGGTTTTAGGAGCAGAGACATCTCTTATGCTGCACTTCTAAAGTCTGCTACAATGTAACCAACTTGATTAGTGCTTCTTTAGCAGAATTGATTATGATTATTAACCATATTTCACAGCAATATTTCACCTACTATTATGTCACTTACGTTATTTACTTTGCTTAGGGAAAATTAATGGCATATGAGATCTTGACAACAGAATAGGACCAGCATATTTCAAACTGCTTCCTGGTACAGAACATGCTGTCAAAGTATTTTTCTGCAACTCATCTCCCCTCCCAGCAATACAACTGCCTTGTTCTACAAAGGGAGCTCAGATGATTTCCCTGAGACAGCTCCAGCAGTGATTTACAAAATCTAGATTAAACTTTTCTAGTTTTTTTTTTTAATGACCAGAATTAATGCGAGGAATAACAGGTGTCCAGACAGAGCCTTACAACAGTTGCTGAAAATCTCTGGATTCAGTGTTAGGCTGCTTTGATAGCACGGAAACAACAGTTTTAGACATATCCCACAAATTTTTACCTGGTCCAAAGATGCTCTTTTGCTAAGGTCAAGAGGCGAAGCCATTGTCTGGATGAGGAGATCGATTTTACTGTGGTCTAAGTGTGGCTATCAATGTTGCCACATCTCACTACACTATTTTCACATTACCATTTTTGACATCTCTGGCACTGCTTGTTTGCTGACTTCCCATGTGTGACTCACAAGGAGGATGAAATATTGTTCCTGGCAGTGTCCAGAGGGCTAGAATGAGGAATATCCAGTGCAGAGCAGGGGGCAGAAAGTTTAGGACCTGGCATGATACACAAGCTGTGCTAGTGAAATGTCTCGCAGCCAGCACCGACTTCTGCTCGGTTCTCCTGGCACAAATTCTGCACTGACCCGCTGCGGTGCTGCTGTCACACCGCCCTCATTGCTGAGTCCAAGCACTCCCACGCTGCTGCCTTCAGCAACGCAACAAACATCTGTCTGCAAATGAGTGGACGTGTGGCCTTGAAGAGCTCTGCTTTGGTGAATACCAACTATCTCCAACTTTTGCCACTGGGGAAGGCAGGAAAAAGGAGTGGAGGTGAACACGAGGTCTGTTAAAGACTCTCAAAATCTGGTGAGGAGGTTTGAAAATTCTGCAAATGTGAACGTGACCAGTGCGTCGGAAGGGGTGTGCAGCAGGTGTGCTATGGAAAGGAACCCCAAGGGGCTCCCCCCTGCTGGTCACAGAGGAAGGCCCGAATCATGGTGGGCAGTGGGCTGGCTCTGCACATGTACAGCAGTTGCAGCTGTGATCCAGTGCAGAAAGACCTGGCCAGAGTGTAGAGTAGCTGCAGCCATGGCCCCAGTGTTTGCTGCAGGGAGGTTCCCTGCGCGCGTTGTGCTTGCAGCAACCCCAGGAAATGCCACCATCTCCCTGCTTTTTGCAAGGGAGATGCAGGATGCAGATGGAGGATGAATGTGGCACCAAAGTTATAATTCAGCAAATCTGGCAAGAGGGCAGAAAAGGGACCATTTATTTCTGCAGGCCAGGATGAACCTGCCCCCTCCACAGCCTCCTGCCCTTCAGGGTCCAAGCAGACCTTTGCTCTTTTTCTCTGTCACATGCACACAGCCGGATGGAGACACGGGTGGAACCTGCCCGCTCTCCTCCACATCCCCAGATGGAAGCTTGGGAAGAGAGCAGCTGCGTGCAGGCTGCCTGCAGCAACACATCCCAGCGAGCCGGCTCCTGCGGAGAGTCGGTGATGGATATGGGGACTGACGGTAGCATCGTCGCGAAGGCGCAGACTGTGAAATGACAGATGCTGCTCCGTGCCGTAAATCTCCCAGATACATTTTATCCAGAGCCAGGCCTGCTTTTGCCAGCATAACCAGTAGCAATCTCCCTGATAGGCTGCAAGGCCGCACAGCTACAGGCCTCCTCACAAACAGACAAGCGCTAATTAACGCTGCTTCCCACGGGCTCCGCAGCCCAGACCTGGAGGTAACCTTGTGCAAGGAGTGCTTTCAGCCCCAGGTGCTCAGCGAAGGCTGCAAAGCTGAGGAAAACACTGGGATTTATTTCGTGACGTGCCCACCGTGCTGAAACCACACCACAGAGAGATCTTTAAGCAGGGAGCCAACGTGCTACGAGGTGTTTTGGCAAATGTAATTAAGTGGGACTAGTGCTGCAAAGACAATCTCTGGAAGGCTAATTAAAATATTGCTGGCCCCTGCTTAACTTGCTCTGCTTTCTTGTAAGAGCTAATGAAATGCAAAGTATTCACCCGTAAGAGAGTTCATTACTGCACCTCTCTGCACTGGATTAAGCCAAGTGCTCAGAGAGAGAATAAACTGAATTCCTGTAATTGAAGACAAACTTTTTTTGGCCACACTCTGATTTTGGAAATGAAATCCTAAAGAAATGGAAAAATTGGAGGTCTGTGTGTAAAAAGGAAATATTGGGGCTTTGGTTTACGAGAAAAATAGGAGCATTTTTGAGGCGAGCAGGCACTTCCTTCAAATTCTATCTAAGAAACTAATAAAAGTTTCATGAATAAATACTTGGCCAATCCTTCAACAGGAAGTTTGGGTGGAGAAAATCCCTGAAAAAAGATTTTCTTTGTAATTCTTTACCTTTTGCTGTGCAGATATGTAATATCACGCACTGCGGGAGTGGATGCTCGCTGAGCAGAACATTAATTCTTATGCTAAAAATACAACCTATTAATATAAGCAGGTAATTTTTTTTTGCTGTGCCGGTGGTTTCTAGGAAGATACTATACTGTTCAAGCTTTACATGGCAATTCAGATTTGAAAGTGGGCCTTGCTTTTGATTGGAAGAAAGGAGTTCCTAGAACAGCGGAATAAAGCCTGGTTTTCAAAGGCGCTTCCAGGAGGAGGTGAGCTTAGGGTACTTTTTCTTCCATGACTGGCCCATCCTCTTGAATACTGTCTCCACTAAGCCGCAGTAGCTTTGAATCCTCAACCACGAGGTCGAAATCCCCGCAGACTGGCCAATGTGACCAGCAGCGAGGAGCAGGACCACCAGACACAGGCACACTGCGCGTACACAGAGCATCCTCCCCTGGAAGCCAGGCTGCAGCACCACCCCCTACCACAAGCCAGCTACACTCTAATGGTGGAGAAACTTCCTGAATCTGGCAAAAGATTCCAAAAAAGCTCTTGATATTCAAGCTGCCATCTGTAAAAGCCTAGGTCTTTCATGTTTGGTGGAAGTTGGATGTGTTAATATATGCACAGGCGGTATACATGTCCACGCCTCTGCTGTGCCACTTCTTGGCACAAACAAAGAGACTTTGCTCTTATCAGCAGCATCTTATATCACATTCTGAGCTTCTGTTGCAGTTCTATGTTTTTTTTTCCCTTCATTATTTTCTCTATAAGGCCACAATCTGCAACTGATAGCACAGATTTTTGCAATGATTCCAATTAATGACAAACAGAACCAGCCAAACAGCTCACAACCAGCTCTGGAGTTCGTAGATTAAGCCTTATTCCTGGGGAAAGTGGCCATGAAAAAAAATGCTAACGGTTCTAAATTTGTCACTCAAAACCAGTGTTGCTCAACAAAGATTTCAGTTTAAGTATAACTCTTGAACTGGGCACCAGGAGTTCTCTGTATTCATAAGGCAGTGTATCTCCCCGTAGTCATCTGCTGTTATTTTTCTCTCTCTTATTGTGCGGTCTTACCAG
The DNA here is from genome assembly GCA_013399715.1 of Alectura lathami. NCBI lineage: Eukaryota > Metazoa > Chordata > Aves > Galliformes > Megapodiidae > Alectura > Alectura lathami. The sequence goes on from VXAV01010889.1 coordinate 51,456, forward strand.
ACTTCAAAATATATGGAAATCCAAATGTGATTGCACTAAAGGAACAAATACGGAATGTCTAGAGACTGTTAGATTTCAAGGGCAGGAAAAGGTTGTAGAAGGTCTTAAATTTGATTCCCATACTTTCAGATTGTTACCTTTCTTGTAAATCTAACCAAACCCTGAATTTCCTGGAGTATTACATGATAGCTCAATTCATTCCTGCAGCTCTCTCCCACAATGCTTTTTGACTAGGTTATTGCATTTTGCATTCACCCTTACCTCCAATTCAATAATTTTACTCTTGTTTTGGATAGGGACTTCAAAGGATTTTCAACCTAATTTTATTTCTAGCTAAAACAAATCTCATTTTGGGATTAAATGAAGCTTGTCTCACAGGCCATAGGTCACATTCTGCAAAAATCACCAACCAGAAAAAAACATCCACAGCAGCCAGTGCTACTGCAAATCTGAATTAAAAGATCCTACAAAGGCAGCTCAGCAAAATGTAGCCCGGGAATCACCAAGGTATTTACAAATCACTTTTCTCATTGTGCAGGAAATGTTAACTTGGATAACTGATGTATGTGATCAGCTTGATGTTCAGGTCAGGCTCAACTGCCCCCACAGCACCTGCCTGCATTCAGCTTTCCTCACCCCCTTATCGAACTGGGAAACTGAGGCACAGCTCTCAGGAGAGTGCAGCAGGCTGGGGCTGGAAAGCTTCTTGATCTTTGGATATTTTCCTTCTATAAAATAATTCCTACGTAATGGCATTTATTTCCTTCTGACATGCAACAGGCTGGAGGACACAGACAGTCCTGGGCATGCTGTATTGCCCATCCTGCTCCTTCTGCCCTTCACTGTGTGCATCAATAACAACCTCCTGCGCAGATGAGGCAATGCCATTTGCCGGCACCTTCTAACTTACAGAGAAAGAGGAAACATTTTGGAGCCAGGAGGCGTCAGGGAGCAAAGGATCCCTCTGCCTCTTCCTTCTGCAGGAGGAGGTGGTGGATAGGCACAGCCCTACCCAGGCTGGGGCAGCAGTGTTAGGTTAAACTACAGGTGACACTCCTGATTTACTCTGAAGGGCTTCAGTTTATGCACATCTCAACATCAAAGTTCAGGGAAATTCTGAAGACAGATAATTTACGCGTCAAAAAACACCAGTGGTATTAGAGATGGCCTGGACAAAGCTGCCTCTTTGCACCGACTCCAGAAAAACATTTCAGAAAACCAGGAAAAGGCAGGAAAGAGAAAAGATTTGGGGCTGGAAGGTGGGATGGAAGTGGGGCACTCAGCCTGGGGATGTCACATTGCACACCGGGTCGGGATGAGGCGAGATGAGAGCAGTGAAGAACACTCCCTATAAGGCCCTACAGGGGAAAAGCCAGCCGACACTGTCTCTTTGCACACTAGCTGAACTGCCTGTCCTGTGCCAGATGCTCCATCATTTCCTCAGAGACAGGAAAAGCTCCTGTCAGCTAGAAAACACCCCCAGCCTTCAGCACAGCCTGGCTCCCTCAGCCCTATGCAGAGCTGCGGCTCCAGCCCATGACTTACGTCTGCCCAGCCCAGGGTGAGCATCCACAACAGGGTCAGGACCAATGATCCCATCGGTCACTTCTCCACAGGGAACCACCAAAAGGCTTCAGCTGCCAGAGGAAGGGAGAGGACAGGCATTCCCAAAGCCTGAATGCCCCTGGGACGTGATGTCCTTAGCAGGACGGTGATGCAAGGGAGGTCTCCCAGCAGAACCCTCTCCAAGGTCATGCTCTGCTACCTGGTCTCAGCAGAAGGCCTTGCACGGATAGAAATCAGCCAGGATTGACACTTGTGGTCAGTTGGGAAACATCAGCTTTCCATGAGCACCTCTGCTGCTTGCTAGGGCCGAAGGCAGGCTGCAACAGCCGTGGTGAGCTGCAAGCAGAACACACACAGCCAGGCTGGCTCACCAGGACTCCCACCGCCCCAGATTTCTCTCCCTACAGTGAGCTGGCACAAGCCAGTGAATTACGAGCGAGGGCAGTTAGTCAGACAGGCTGCCATTTACTCTGCGTCCCTGTTCTCTCATGTGCATCTCTCTCTGCCAGGCACAGCCGGGCTCATGAAAGCAAATGAAAGGGAAGATGAGACTAAGTTCCCCTGATGGATTCCTCTCCCTTTTTCTAAATGCTACCCAAGTCATTTTTCAGCCATCGGAAGGGATTGTGATGACAACATCTCCTTTAAATCACCAGTGCTAATGATTTCTAGCCTGAATGGGAAACTTGTAATTGCTGGCAAGGACAGACATAGGAAGGAGCAAACTCTGCTGAGCAATGTCCCAGCGCGGGTCTCTGAAATGTTTTGCTTTTCCATAGAGTGCAGCAGGCATCAAAGCCTCCCCGTGTAACTTTGTAGTTCAACTTTCTCTGCCTGTCTGAGCAGGAAACCTCAGAGCACGTTAAGTGCTTCAGAGCCAGAGACAAGGCTCCTGCTTACCTGCCTTTTTGTTGGCATCTAGTATTCACCCAGAGCAAAAGAGGAGCTGTTTCAGTGCCTGACAGTGGTCTTCCACGTACTTGGGAGCCTTAATGCTGGCAGAGGTTTGTTCTTCTCCTCGGGGTATTTGCTGAGATCCAATTTATTCCTTCAGCCATATGGCGATCAAGCATCTCTCAGTGCCTGCAGTGCTTTCAAGAGCTTGGCTCTGTGCTGTGACTGGTTCTGGCCAGCTCTGCCTGAAAAATTCTCCACAGGAGCCCAGCTGGATGCCTGCAGATGGTGTGACACCGCCTGGCTAATGGAGCCGCCTCACGTCACCAGCTCCCACCCCCAGGACAGGCACCCGGCCTGTCCTCTCACTGTGTGTCCATGTTCATGCTCCCTCCTGGGTGACTTTGTGCCACAGCGTCGTGTCAGTGCAGATTTGTAAGGCTGAGTCTGATCTTCCCTTGCCTTTAAGGTACTTCCAAGCTTCTGTCCTCAGCTCTGCTTATTCCTCCAGCAGTTCCCATTTCCAGAGATGTTCACTCTTGCTCCTGCTCTTCAGCTCAGCTGTCACTGCTGTCAGCTCATCTCCAAGCAGCTTGCTTTTGCTTGCAGCAGAAACAATCCCCTGGAATCACAGAGCCAACAAGGACCCATTTCCCCTGGGACACCCATCCACAAAGCACAGAGCATCAGCCCTGCACCACGAGCTGGGGGCAGAGGGGAGGGCTTTGCCTCTTGCCACTGCCTGCTTCCCTCTGTTTATTTCTGATAAAGGGCTCTGGTCACTGCAGGACGGCGCCCAACAGGGCACAGGGCAGGGTCCTGTGTCACACTGCCCCTGCGTGCTGTCTGCCTCTGTCACAGAATGCTGAAATGCAGCCTGGCTCTCCAGCAACACAGCATCCACTCAAATCCAAGCAAAACTTCTCAGTAGGCTGATTTCTGTATGTGACCTGACATCCACATCTGTCCCACACCAGCAGTTAGAGGACAAAGCAGGGAGTGAGTGAGCTCAACAGCCCCGGAAAGAGGGGGAAAGAAATCGCTAGCAGGTCAGGCACGTTGTCCTGCTGATCCAGGGGTGGCTTGTAAGGCATGCTTGTTCCAAGCTGCTGCTTCCCACTCTTAGGGACAGCATCCCAACCCAGCCAGAGCCTTGCTCCGATAGCATCCAACAGCAGGGTAAATCCCTGCACCCCAGCCTCTGCAGTATAGACCTGCCAAATTACTGAACGTTGACAAAGTGCAGTGGAAACAGAGGGCTGTAATACACCACTGGGGCTTGCTGGCTCTCAGCCTTCTCCTGAAATCATTGGAGAAGTCCATTTATTCATGCGTGTGTATATATGTACACACTTATGTGTGTTGGGGGTGTGAACACGTGTGTATGGGATGGGAAATTAACAAGCGTATTGAATAATGCATGAGAGAAATGGCAGATTACAATAGTTTTTCTAAAATAACTAATAGCAGCAATAAAGCAAATGCCTGAGAGGGCTGTCATCCCATTTGTCAGCCTTGAGACAGATTTTTCAGGCCTGTACCCAAAACTCCCTTGTTGATGCCCACAAATAAATCACTGCCTCGCCTCACCTCCCTACTTCTGCCTGCGGCTTGGGTGTCCCACACTCTGTAACCAGCTCTCCTGCTTCAGCCGCCTGTGCCCTGTGTGTGCAGAGCAGGGCTTCTGCCCACATCTTTGCAGTGAATAGGGGGTTTGGATCTAACACTGATTTCTCCTGCATTGCCCTGTGCTCTGTGCACCAGAAACCCACTCTGCTCGCAGACCTGCTTACAAACTCAGATCAGCAGCACAAAGCAAGCACATGGCTGGGAGCAGTCAGAAACCTGAGGTGGTGAGTTTAAACACACCGTTAGAAGGGAAAGAAGAAAAATCTCTGTAAGTGTGCCAAAAGACAGGCACAGCTTGGAGAGACCCTGCAACAGGCCAGTGTGAAGAGGAGAGCTGGAAAGAAGAGGATCTGAGCGTGATAAAATGTGGGTTCAAGAGACGAATCGGACAATACAGAAATCCCTCCAAAATTAGAAAGTTCACCCCAAGAAGTGGGCATGTGAATTCTGTGCCGGTCTCCAGCTGGACAGCATCACTCTGCCTGGGATATGGGTCCCTGCGTCAGGAAGAAAACTGCAGAAGTGCAGAGTATTCAGAGAAGAGAGCAGAAAAGAAGCTAGGGCGTGAAGGGCTCTGCTGGAAGTTGGTCTCTCGTCCCTTTGGGGAATGTGCTGAGCAGGTTGGTCCTGAACACCTCTGGCCACCTTTGGGTTCCACACACCTGCATGGCTGCACATCTTGAGAGGCAAACACAAAGCAGAACGGGAAGAGACGGGGCCTTCAAGGGATAGGGCAGCCCCATAGCTGGAGAGATGGGAACTGGCCCAGAGTATAAATTAGGATGCTACTCATGCACGTTTTATGAAAAGTTAATTACTGATTAATGGATAAAGCAGCAGTCAGAGAAATTTCAGAGGAAATGTGTCAGTAATGCATTAGTGTCAACAGATGGAGCCTGGGAGAGCGAGAAGAAAATGTGTTCTGGCAGGCAGATGGCTCCCCCGTGCACATCGGTGCCCAGGTCTGCACCTCGCTGTGGGGAGATGGATGGGGAGCACCCACCATTAGGAGAACTCAGTGACCTGTCGATAAGAGGCCACAATTTAAGTGCATTAACCCAGCACTTGCTGCCCAGATTGATGAAGGGTTCATGGCAGAGGTCATGCTCTCCTGCCCCTCGGCCACTTGCTCTTTCTATTTTTCTGTCCAATGGATCAACCATGTGATGTTGTTCCTAAAACTCCTGGTCTGCCCTTCTTGCTAGCAAAATGTCTCTTCCTCAGACAATTCCAATTTGTTGAAGCCAAAAATATCTGTGAAAAGGCTCAGTTTGATGAATCTCCTGCTGAAGAAAAAACAGTTGTTGAAAAATTGTTGAAAGCCCATTTTGTCATTTCCAACAAAATCAGTATTTTTTGTTTGGAATAACTTCTAGCTTAGAAATGTAACTTAGCTTACGCTACAAATGTCTTTTAAAGGTCAAATGGAAATAAACAGCTTGCAGACCCAGCGTTTTGACTGGTTCCAGTTTTTCATTCCTCAACTAGTGATAAAGAATTGGTCTTTTTGATTCTTGCTTCCAGTTCAAAACAGGAAAACTACTTAAAGATTCTCTCAGGATGTAAAGACATCTCCTATGCAGCGTAAATTCCACCTGAATTTTATTGCAGGGCAAATCAAAGCTCAAAGGAGGAAGGATAGTGGTCATTCAGAGGTGGTCTGCTGAGAAACGTGGTGCTGCTGTCTTTGTTACAAGGGACGAGCACATCACTAGGGATAGCACGTGTCCTGGCAGCTGGCTCTGCCTCCTCCATCTCCTCTTCGTACTGTGGGTATGCACGTATTTCACACGTACATGTGTATGTTTCATAGGGTTTGAGGGTTTTTTACGATCTCCAGGTCTGGATTTTCCCCCGGGATGATCCCACAAGCCACAGGGGATGCAGGACTGCAGCTGGGGGGGTCAGGGCCCCAGGAATGCTTTCAGGGGGCACAGGGTCAGCGCTGCCATCCCGTTCCCATGCTCTGGGTTCCTTTGTTCCAGGCAAGGTGCTGGCTGCTCCCCTCCAAAGGGCATCTCCTGGGAGACAGCACTTTAGCAGGGCACATTTCCTTCTCCCCAACAGCATTGCTACGGAGATGCAGCCCTTCCAGAGGAATATGTCAACCTTTGTCAGGACAACAAGAGTCTCGCCAATCTGAGGAGAGGGCATGGGGCAGGTGGGACATTTTCCAAGCCCTTGGAGAGAACAAGGCCTCGAAGAAGCTGCAGTTTCCTCTCTGTAGCCTGTGGACACTCACTCCTGAATAGGCAGCTGAAAGAGTGGGGAAAAAGCACTGACCATGAGAGGAGTATTTCCAGGGCTCCTAGGTTTTTACTCACTGGACCATGGCACTAGGAACAAAACCACAGCCCCAGCCTAAAGCAGTCCATGGCCACATTGCCTGGAGTCCTCAATAGGAGTCATTTGGCTTAAGGCACTGAGGGCTTCCTAACCAACATCTTTTGTTTCCTTTTTCCCCTTTCAATCAGCAATTCTTCCGCAAGTCTGCCCGTAGGCAATCATTTCTGCCCTCAGCAAGAGAAAATTAGGCCGGGTCTCTGAGAGCAGCCCCTTTATGATGGCAAAAAGGCGTACAGAGAGTAGAAGGTACTTTAAGTATTCACAACAAGAAAACAAATGGAGATTCACTAAACAATGCCACAGCGCAGCCTTGGGTACAAAGCTCTGTAATAATTAGCTGTCAGGAGACAGAACTACCTTGTGTTAGGAGTTCTCCTAACCACTTGCAGACCACGCCTCTTCCCCATGTCTTCTGGGCTTCCAGCCCCACAGTTCCCAAGCTGGGGACTTGTTTCCTTGACCCTGGGGAGTGACCCCCGCCCCAAGCATGTTGCTGAGCCCAGCCCAGCTGCCTCCACGTCCACTCCCTGCTTTGTTGCTGCTTTTTTTCCCCCCAGTTTATGACTTGTTAAAGGAAATCCAGGAGGTCTGTGCAGGTCTCCCAGGGGTGGCTGTGCTTTCCCCAGCAAGGCCTCGAATAACTTCTTGCGTCTGTGAAATGACTGCTCTCTTTCTGCTGCAAGAGGCTTTTGGTGCCCACAGCCCTGTGCAGTAAATAACCCAGAGGCATCTACTTCCACCCTGCCTGGAACAGAAGAAGATGCACTACTGGCGTAGCATGTTGCTGCATCTTTCTTTGGGAAAAAGAAAATCTTTACCAGGCTGCCTATAAAAGCCAAAAATGCACTGGGAAGGAGCCTGCTTCCCTTGAGGGAGTTTGGCAGCTTAATCTGTGCTGCGCAGGAACCTCTTGAGCGATCGATGAGAATTCACAGGGGTACCACCAAAGTCCATGTCTGTAAAATGTCGTTCTATTTGTATTTTTTCTCTGTTTAAAAATAGGGTTTTTTGACATTTCAGTGGACAGAAACATATTTTTTTGAAAACTGACAGTGGAAAAAATGCAACAGAAGATAGAACTGCAGAGGTTTAGTTTTAGTTCTTTGAAACTTACACCTTTACCTGAGTGAGAAAGGATTTTTTTCATCCTGGATTTCAGTGGAAATATTTTCATCAGAAAACAGCTGCACAGAAATTTCTGCTTTCCCTTGAAAAGTCTTCGCTGCTGGAGAAAAAACGAGCTTAACTGTGATGAAAGACAAGCTGTGGGCATGTATAAGGGAATTACAGTCTGTGGGCTTACAGCACTAGGTTGGCAAGGGATCCCAGGATTTCCTGTCCTCCATCACACTGGGATTTGAGTTGAAAATCCCCTTCCAGATCAGCTTAGATTTCAGTCTTGCATCAGTGAGTAAAACTGGGAGGTTGTGGCTGCTGTAGCCATTTCATTTGGCCTTACTGATAGTTGGGGGAAGAAAGCATCTTCCTTCCCCCTCCATGCCTCAGGTTCCCAAACTGGGAAACTTCCAGGCCAAGTCTGAGAGTGGGGCCAGCGTGTAGAGCCAGTGTTTGACTGGGCACTGCAGGCCTAAACACTACCCCAAGCCTTGGGGATGTAAATCAGCCATCCCAGGAGCCAGCTGTCTCTGACTAATGGAGACAAGTTTTAGCAGCCAACAAATTGATAGAAACACAAGATGAAAATATAGACTACTCCATCCAAAACTAATCCAGGGCTTTTGTTTTTTAAACAAGCACAAAAGATTCACAGTTTTGTTTGCTTGCTGCAAAACAACAGAGACAGATCTTTAAAGCCCAGATATACTCTATCTGCTGCTGGGCTCTGCTATTTGGATAGAGAATCTAATTCATTTGTTTGCCTGGAGAGAAATTCAATAGAGAAGAGGCTTGGGATCAATACCTGAGCGGGCGTCGGACCAGCACGCTGTGCTCAGAAAGAATGAGGCCCAAAGCAGTGGGTCTCAGAGCTTCCAGAGAGCTAGAAAGAACAGGGTGTATATTGCAGCTACTGGTTATTTATATGATCAAGGCTTGTGTGGTACAAAATACAGAAAGAGGATGAAGGGATGGAGGCTTCACTGCAGGGCCAGCAGCTGGGAGAACAGCGTGGCACGGCAGTGACTGCTGCTTCCACAGGGCATGGATATCTGAAGGGAATGAGAGGATGGGAAAGATCCCCAGGTGGGTCTGCAGAGTCCAGACCTGGTGCTTGAGATGAGAGGAGGAGCCAGAACGTACACCTGCAGGGAAGGGGGAGAAAAGCAACCAGGACAGCCCAACCCTAAAAGCAAGGACAAAACTCCTGTTTCCTTCACTATCCATACGCCATCCTCAGTTCCAACAGCGTCAGCTGCTTCTTCCTCAGCCCAGCACAGGGTAGATCAGGCCTTGCATTCATGTGCCCTGCTCTCAAATGTTTTTGCAGCGACAAAGCAAGCATGGGTGCAAGCCATGGGTTTAAAGCCAGCTCTGAGCCCTGGACAGACAGAGAGCTCTGCTCAGAATCATCCTGCCCAGCAAACAGCAGCAAAAAGGAGCAGCGAAAGGAGTTTGCAGGAAAGTCTGCTTGAAGAGAAGAGTTAAGACACGATAACTTCGTTTTAGAAAGGACTGGCTGAATAAACCTGAAGAGCGAGAATTTACATGAAAGTCAGTTACATGACATGAATTTACATGAAAGTCCAGTTTACATGAAAGTCAGTGCAGAAATAAGAGGTCTTCTCTCCATAGCCATGTGCCTCTCCTGTGCTGCCTTTGCTTGCAGATGATTTTATTCATCTAGAGCTGAAAACCTATGGGCATGTCAGTCTTTCAGTACAGACTTATTAATACGTAAATATCCCCAGGATTTTTTTTTTGTTTAAATCTGAGAAAATGCTCACTCTCTCCTCCTCCCTCCCCCCCAAAGCCTTCAAGTACAGGCAAACAAACAGCACAAGAAAAAATCTATACAGCCTCTGAGGAAATGACTTCGCTCATACACAGAGCAGAAGGCAATAAATAAATAAATTCAAGGCATATAAACAGATTTTGTAGAAGTACTGGTAGCAAAGTCTCAAGGTAATAAACAGCCTGGCAATACCTGTGCGGAGTTTGCAGGCAAGGAGCAGAGGAGGCTCTGCTCGCCCGACACACAAGGGCTGAGCCCAGCCGTGCTGCCCGCCTCTGCCCTCCCCTCTGTGCGCCGAATGCTAGTTGCATTTGTAATACTGCCAAAGCAAAAGCTTGAGGAATTTTAGAACGCATTAAAAATTTATCTCAAGGTATGCTCCCTGAAGGAGTGTCTACAAAAAAAAAGCAAGACAATAAACAGACAAAAAAGTTGTCTTTGGAAAATGTCCTAGGGAAGACAGAAGCCCACAGAATTTAGTGCAGGAACCCCCAGCATAACCCGACTTTTGCTCCATGTGCACCCCCCTGCTGCTGTTTTGCCAAATGAGCAAACCTGATGAGGAACAGCAAACAAGCTTCTCCAGACCCAGCATTTTACAGCTTTGTGCTTCAGGGTATGAAACCACAGGCGTGTCCCCCTCCTTTATTTCATTTCTTACTTTTCTTAATGCTGAATACCAATCAAGGTGCTGCAGGGAGCTTTGGGCAATATTGCACTGAAAAATATTCACCTACTCCTCCTGGTTTTCTTCTGGTTGCTGTTCTTCTTGCTAGCCATATTTGCATGAAAATAAGGTCTCTATTGCTTATGTCTCTGGCGTGGTATTGCATTTAGAAGCTGCAAAGATTACAAAAACTATGGGTGATGAATAAGATTCTGGACCAGATGTCCATAGCAGTCAAAAATGTTTTCATCTGTTAAGTACTGTGCGAAGGGCAGCACTGCTTCGAAGCAGATCCTCTCCTGTGAGCTGCTCACAGACACCACATGCCCCATAAGGCCGCATTTGCCCATGGAAGTAAAACCTGCCTGGCTTTAGGACGGCTGAGCTGGATCCTCTCATAGCAGACCTTGTTGCCCAGATCAGCTCCTCAGGAGCTTGGGAGCTGTTTCTGAGCAAACATCTTCAGCACGGGGCTCCCACTTGAAGCACCCGGGCCTGGTGCCAGCTCCAGCTCCTGCGCGGTTCCCCCTCTGCTCATCACCACAGCAGCATCCTTCGCAGCTCCCTGTTTGCTCTTTGCATGCTCCTTATTGCACCTTTTGGCTGAGCATCAGGCTGGGAAGGCCTCAGCTGTTAAATCTTAATGCCTAAAATCAAAAGGCTTGCGATCCCACCTGTAAAATGTGTGCTGTTAGCAAGCGCTGTGCCATTCTGCACGTGAACGCTGCGCCTGGGAAGTACAGAGGGGATTGACGGAGCCCTCAGGCAGAGCCGTGGTGTGATTAACGACACTTCCCTGTTGCCTTTCTCTGCTGGCAATAAGCATATTGGAAATGCCTTGATCAATATAGATTACAGGATCAAGTCTTCATCTCCTTTCAGATCTCGTCTGTAATGTGTTTCCTTTACTTTTGCTGAGCCTTTAAACGCCTGCGTTTTTCCCTCTGCTTTAATTATTTACCACACTAACATCATTAGCTCCCAAGCATTGTTTTGGATGGCATCTGTTTGTGTTGCACGACACGGATGAAACTAGCATTGATTTTGAATGCTTCATCTTCATTTGGAAGTAACTGAAGGTAAGTTACACAGTGTAAAAGTTACAGAATCTTACTCTGATTTATGTACACAGACCCAGCCCCTCTCTCCTACATTAATGATGGTTTTGGTGGAAGGGAAATTGCCACATGAAACTTTTGTCCCAGTTCTCCACTTGAGGTCTTTCACCTGCTCTACTTTGAGACAAATCCAAGAAAGGCATTGGCTATGGCACTTATCAGCACTAATTGCCTCCCAGGGTAAAATCAAACATCCAGATCTCTAAAATGTCCCGCTCTGTTTTCATAATAGCCATTTAATTCAAAGGGTGGAAGTGCAGGGAACTTTTTCAGGGAAAGGTAATACATGTAAATTGAAAATGTAATGGGATGTTGGGACACATTATGCCCAGCAGGTCTGCCAGGTGTGATTAAATTCAGTTCCTTTAAAAAACGATAACAGGGCTCCTTGTAGCTTAAAAAAATAAAATCGTCAAACCAGCCTGGTACGGTGGCACTGTCCAAACCAAAATTAATTTTGTCTATCTCCTGTTTCTAGAGTTGGAAGATCCAATGCTTCTTGTTTCAGACATCGCAATGGAATGGGATTGCTCTCAGTTTCCAATGCTCCATCCTGATGAAGAACCTTATTTTTGTTTGCTTCTGGTTTGTTCTTGAAATTTGATAACTGTCATCTGAAATTAGTTGCTTACACTGGCTCTAACCACTCAGAAGACTTCTGGGCAAGAGCTGGATTGGAGCTATGCTGGATCCAGACCATCGCAGAGCTAGAAAATGTTACTGAACTCCACAGACAGAGGGTGTGATGGCCCCAAGGGAGGGGGGAAGCAAACGAGCACCTTTTCCCTCTCTCTCCCTGTTACCCATTAGCTCAGCATCACTGAATTTTATGCTATGGACACGTGCATTAAATGCAGCTGGATCCAGCCCTGCTGCTGAAACCAATGTTTCCCACTTGGCTCCTTTTCAACCTTCCTCTGAGCACAACACACAAATAATAAACACAGGAACATCACTAGAAGAATCTCAGAGCCCCTGTGGACTAATTTCCTCCTGTTTTGTTTCCTTTGCGCAGTCTGGTTAGGGTAATCAAACAATCTGGGGCTTGCTAATGACCCAACCTAATCACTCCCACCAATGCTGCAGGCATAAAGAAAGCATCATGTTCTCCTGATTCAGGCCAAACCTCCTCAACTTCTTAGACCTTTCATGTTTACAGAATGGGCAAATTAAATTAACAGGTCCTGAGAAGGGCAGCATCTCCAAACACTTTTCGTGCAGATGCTGTGCTGCAAACATTAATCCACATTTTGTATTCAGTCCAAGGGAAGTGGCTGCTTAAGGGAACTTTCTGTCTAACCAGCAGCACTGGTTCTGAAGGTGGTAACCACACGAAATTCAGAGGTCTGCAAGGCTCCAAGCTCATCACATAGCACGTCTTAGACTGGAGAAGATGGAGAGAGAGAAATCTAGTGCAGGAAGCAAGTATTTCTGGGACTATTTGGCCAGTGGGAAGTTTAATGTCCACCTCTGGAAGCAAGTTGCCAGTCCATTTGCCTTGGTCAGAGCATGACACTTACAGAACCCATTCCCAGGATGAGGCTCCAAAGGCAGAGGGATGCATCCACTGGGCTGGCCTGCAGTGGGTCTGACGGCACCTGCGGACAGATGTGCCTGTTCATAGCATGTACAACTCGAGGGATTTCTGGTATATAAAGAATGAGGATGATGAGAAAACCCTTTTTAATTATCTCTCTTTATGGGAGACAGGGAACTAGACAACGCAGTAAAGTGAAGGCCAAGGTGCTATTTGTCTCTTCCTAAATTATGTGCGTGATCTGCAGCGCCTACCAGCCTGCAGATACAAGAAACTGAGAAAACAAGCCAGGAGAAGGCAATGGATCTGGTGCTTTTTGAACACCAGCTTTCAGCTTCAGCCCAGATTTCCCAAACAGCTTCCCCAAACTGTGGAGGCCAGGAAATGAAGGGTGAATCATCATGACAAGACATCCGCCCGTTCCTTGCAGCTCGTGCAAGACGCGGAGGCAATGCTGGTCAGAGCTGGGAGCGGAGCAGTGCCGGGAGCACACTGGCCTGGGTCTGAGCACTCCAATATCAGGCTAGTGAAATGGAGCAGCTGTTGGAAGAGAAAGCTGTGAGCACATTTAAAGACGCACTGAAAACCCAGTGCAGCACAGGATGTGAGATCCAGACCTTCTGAGTCCTAGCAGCTTTCAGATGGAAGCTCCAGCTGGCCAGTCCCCAGAAAAGATTAATCCTGCAAGATGGGCTGACAACCTCTTTCAGCACGGGCCTAAAGGAAGCACAAGCTGCTCTACAAACACTCTGCCCGTTCCTCATAACTGCAGGATCCCAGCAGCTCTCAGCAGCGCATTAAACAGCGTGCTTACCATTCATCATGTGACATTTTCCTGTAGCTGGAGGGAGAAGTTGTATCTGCCAGAAAATGCCCTTTTGCTAAGTGGAATTTTTCTTCTCAATATATAGCAACATGCTTTGCAGTTTGAACTGGAGGTGGGAGAGCTTACACTCTGGTGGGCACCCCGCGTGCCACGAGCTCCTGATGGTGTCCCCAGCTATGGCTGTACTTGTGCTTGTAGCTGTATGTTGGGCAGCCCGTGCTGTTCCCAGGGGAAGCTCACAAACCCCACCCTCAATTTATTGCCTGAGAGCATTCTGGGGCTTAACACCCAGCTCGTGTTTCTGAGCACCGTGCCTGGGACTGGGACTTCGCAGGCCAGGCTTCATAGTGCAGTGGAAGCAGAGGGATTTTGGGGAAACCTTTTGTTTTTTGCTCACTCAAGGATGACAGCAGGCAGCCAGGGAGATGGGTGTGTGTGAAGTGTGTGTGTTCTGTGCCCTAAAGCCATCGCTTTGTTACTCTGGGCAGAGAAAAAGTTCTCAGGAGAGAGGAATAGTGACTAGAGGATGAGGCTGACCTTCAGGCTATGTGGGTTTGTCACATCTGCTGTTCTCTTTTCAAAGCAAGACTCCTGGGGAGAGCTAATACCCTTTATCAGACCAGCAACCCTCTTTTCAGCCGTGGACAATGGGACCAGTGCTGTGCCTCGTGCAGACCTCCCCCCTCTGCCTCCAACTTCTTTCTAACGTGGCTTCAAGAGCAAAAACGCCTGAGTGCAGACAGCAGAAAAGAGAAAGAAGAAACAAGATAAACTGCATAATCCCACTTCAAAGGCTCCTCCAGCTGGGTGGCTCTGGATGGGGAGAGCAGCCCGAGCAGTTGCTCCCTGTCCCCTGTCACTGCACGTGCGCCCGTGTGCCCGGCTGCGTGCGGGGCCAGGCAGATGGGGTGCAGGGAGCGGAGGCTGCTGCCTCCCCCTGCTCCCAAAGTCCCCTCATGAAACTGCTGGGCTCATTGCATTCTGTCTTCTTTTCCTGCCTGCATGCTATAGAAGCAATCTTTAGCTGCCTGCTGAAAGCAGCATTCTCTGTCTGGTCTATAACCTGCAAATTACTGTGGGTGTAAATGAGGAATCATGTGTAACAGCAGAACTGGCAGTTTCCTAAGGGATCGCAGTGTGACACACAGGGCAAGGCAGGGGCCAGGGCCTGGAGATGACTCACATCCACTATCGACTTGAGCCTCATTTCCCCAGTTCTCAGTTTCTTTATCTACAAAATGGGAATGGTGTTCCATTTCGCTCCAGGAGATATAAGTGAAGAAGGCTAGGTAGGAATTAACAGCTTTTCCAAATACAGTGTAGCTAAAAGCTTCTGAAGAGGCATCGAAAAAGATTTATATTTCAGTATCTGACAAACAGAAGAAGGGATGTGTCTGCTTGATCTGTGCTTCTGCCATGCTTTCATTTAAGCTGTAAGAAAAATAAACGGTGCTTTCCAAAGACCCTGAAGAAAAAAGAGTAGCCAAAGGGGGAGGTTAGGCACAACAAGCTTGATGTTCCCAATGAGAATGGTCAAAGTTTATTCATCCAAATGATTTTTTGTATGTAAGCAGAGATTTTTATGCTATAAAACTGTTCACAAAACAGAAGTTCTCAAGCAAAAGGTTTTGTCGGAAAATGAAAAGTAATTTCTTGGGTGAAAAGTAATTTCAGGGCCCAAAAAATGTTGATTTTTTGATGATGAATCAATATTTTCAGTGAACAAATCATATCACCACCACCAAAAAACCATATCCCCACCAGATCTTACGGGTGGTACAGAGAGAACAGGTAGAGAAAAATTCCAAACATACAAATATCCTCAAATTTGAGATATGTCCTACCACAAAGAACTCATTTACCAGAAAGCAGCAATACAAACCGACATCAAAAAGGCAGGAGCACAGCCTGCAGTCCCCCTGCACCCATCCATGCTAACCGAACACCCCCTGTGCTCCCAGCTCCTCAGCTCCCAGCCACCAACAGGGCAGAGCCGGCAGCAGGGACGTCGGGCTGGCCACAGTGGCATCGCCTGGTGGGAGGGACTGCCGCCAGGAGCGGTTCCACAACCGCCTGCACTGCTGTCCTGAGCAGAGCTGTGCCATGTCTGATGTGTCCATTTTTCCCCCGTGATGCAAAGCTGATATGTTCTAAAGGAAATTTTGCTGAATATGATGGAAACTAATCCTCCAGGCTTGCTGACCAGGACTGCAGTGACAATCACCAGGAGCCACAATACAGCAGGTAAAATTCTAACGGAGAAACGGCAGCTGAAGAGCTAGCAGGGAGGCAGCCGAGGCTGCTTGCTGCCAATGTTCACTTGTATTGCAGCACCACCTACATGTCCCTGCCACAGAGCACAGAGCATCAGGTCCTGAAGAACCACAAAATACAAAGGGCATTTGGGGTGTGTTTCAGTTTAAAAGTAAACCACTGAAATGCAACTGTCTACGTGTCAGCAGGGAGCACGGCTGAATTGCTGACCCAGGGCACCAATGGCTGGTAACCCTCTTGGCTTCCAGCATCCACACTGCTCTCCCCCAGGTCTTAGGGCCCAGCCGGCAGCCCCATGCAGATGTCTTGGTCCCACAAGGGACCTGACAAACCTAACAAAGTTTGGGCAACCTAACAAAGTCCTGCATTTCCTTGGGATGCAACGTTAGCTGAGATATCAAATATGCCTTACACATGGTCAGCGTACATTTGGGTGTCCTCTTTGGGGGCTGAAGCTATCTGTTCTGCCCCAAAGAAATTCTAAAATATGCATGAAGGGTCAGTTCTTCTCATGCAGAATGGGGCCAGGGATCATCTGATTGAATGTCAGGTACAACGAGGAATGCATTTCATCTCTTTCTGAAATGACACCTACATGTTTTGGCAGATGGATCATGTCCTGTTCTCCATTTCTTGAAGCCAGAGACTACCAGGGAACCCAGGTCAACTTGCTCAGTTGGAGACACGCTGAGGTGAACCCCACCCTTTGTGAATTCAGAGAGAAAGAAGTGAAGGATCATACTGCTCGGCCGATCAGCTTAGTACAAGCAGCCTTGGCCATTCATATTTCTTTCCTTTCAGATTTTCTAACTGCCCTGGTGAAGTTTTGGGATTTATTTACTTTTTTTTTTTTTTTTTCCAGAAAAGAGCTGGACATACAGATCAACCCAAAAGATCTGGATCAACCCATTAAAAAGAGTCAGTTCAGTCACTTCTCCATAAGGTAAAGGAAACATTGAAAATTAAGTATTAGCCTCCGTCATGACGTACTAAGCCTTATGCTGGAAATGCTATTAATTGTAATTCAATTGCTCTCGCATTGGGTGGCAGCCAGTGCTGTAATGGGTTGTACGGACAAAGTAGCTGCTGTTTTGTGTAAAGCAATGTTGGCCATGCAAACTGCCCTGACGGCACAGCAGTGAGCTGGGATGCTGGAAAGCTCAGGGAATGAGTTACCCTTACAGGGAGTTTTAACGTGAAAGAAGCAGCACTGGACAGAAGATGCTTCAACTGAGGCAGCTTTGAAAGGTACTCATGAGAGAAAGGAGAGACAGAAGATTGCTCAACAACATGAATAACAAAGCAGAGAAGCAAAGATGCTTCTGAGCACATGGCCAATTTTTTTGCACAGTTCTCCCAGCTCACCAGTTTCCCCATTCAGGAAAAGCAGCACCAGAACCATCTTCCAAGGCCAACCTGCTGCTGGCATGGTGGAGGGCAGGGGAGCACTGGAAGCACTGCCCCTGAGCAGCCCCAGGGCTCGGCTTGGAGGCACTGCACAGAGGCAGGAATCTTCTCCAGGTGTCCAAGGCTGAGAGGGTCAGAGAACACCCTGTAAGTGGGAGACGTGCCTGCATGAGGGAGGAGAAACCTGGGTACAAGAGTGCAGAGTAAGTGTTGGTCCTGTTTGTGGCAGCCATTCCTTCACTCAAAGAAAGCCCTTTAAGGGGTGCTGGTGGAACAAACTGTGCTCAGAGGGCAGTTCTTGTTATATGCGGGCCAGGCTGTTGCTCAGACTCGAAGTTTCTACCCATGTCCTGGAGGTGTTCAAGAAACGTGTAGATGTGGCACTGAGGGATGTGATTTAATGGGCCGAGTGGTGTTAGGTTGACGGATGGACTAGATGATCTCAGAGGTCTTTTCCAACGTTTCTGATTCTACGAATCTATGATTCTACCTCTGGGAAGTGCTTGGCTTTAGCTAACGAGCTACTTGCAAAATACCAGAAACAAAGGCAATCAAATGCAAACGATGGCCTCAAGCTGCAGCCTGTAGTGAGAACTCTTGTATCTGCACTCTCAGATCACAACAGATAGACCGAAAGTTACAAGAAGATGGCTATAAACTGAAAGCACTAGTCTCAAAGTGAAGTTTCCTCTTCTCTTTATACAACCTGCCAGTTAAAAGGTTTTTTTTTTACAGCTTCTGCTGGATCTGCACCTCAGCTGTGCTCTTGCTGAGTTTTTTCATTACTTGGGATTACTTATTAAATTCATTGTGTGAGCATAATTCCAAGTGGAACTGAACTGTGATTCTCTGACTGCAGGGTATAGTGCTTGGTTATAAATTGTGAAAGAAAGCACATTGAAGAAACTGCTGCAATTCTGAAACTCTAAGAATGGGTAGGAGGAACTCAGAGCAGAGCAGACCTATGAGATGTGACAATTTTTTTCCTCCAGGCTTTTCTGGTAGCTCCATGAACAGAGCATACGATTAGGACATGAAAGCCCTAAATCAAGTTGCTGCTTTGTCCTGCAAAGAACAAGGACTTGAAAGAAACTCTGTCATTGCAGGTGAAAGGGAAATCACTGAAATGTTATCTTGCGTTCTGAATCACCAGAGAGGTGCTTCTCCAAGCAAAAATCCATCTGGAGCCATTAAATATGAGACTCCAAGGTCACTGGTCTCAAATCTTGTATCATATGCCCCCATAAAAGCCACAAGGATTCTGATTCAAAACCTCCTCCCAGATTCCCTACAAGTGATTTTATTGCCTGTTTGGCCATGACCTAAGAAGAACATGTTTTTTTTAACTGCGTGTACACTATGCCATAGTGCTACTCCCTCCACATGTTCTGGAGGGGCTGATTTTGGGACAGATGCCCAAAGAAAATCAAATGTCCATATTCCTGTCACTAGGGCACGGTAGAATGGGGGGCTTGATGGGTTCTGGAGTGACCAGGGAAGTCTTATTTCCTTTGAGAGGGTAGCACCTAGCAGTACCCATCCATTTATGAACACACACATATATAAAATTATATATTAATATATATAGGTATAAATAACAAATGAAACATGCCATACAAATTCATTAGTCATGAAGCAGAAAGGAACATATATTTCATGCAAACAGCTGCAATTTTTCCACCGCTTTTTTTTTTAATGTGATGATCTCTGCTGATTAGCTTTTTGTGTGGGAGTCAGAGAACTCCTGTTCATCTCAGCAAAGCATGGCATTGACTCAGATTGGGGAGCACAGCAGGGCAAGAGGCAGGGATCTGCCCTTGTCCTTACCTGACCTGTTTTGTAAGCAACCTGCAGATCTCTTCTTGGTATTCCAAGTAATCCAGAAGGATTCCAGAAACAGAGGTTTTTTTTTTTTGTTTTTTTTTTTTTTCCCCCTGTGGAGAAAGCCTTTTCCTGGAGTATTTTATCAACGGTTTGCTTGTAGGTGCTTCGGTCCAGAATCAGCCCCAGAAGACACCAAGGTGGAGGAAGAAGCTGTGAGCTTAGAGGTGGCTGAGGCATTACTGGAGGGAGACTTTCACTGCAGACAGCCAAGCTGGGAGAAGAGCGATGAAATTCTTCTCAACTTTTACATGTGTAATCTAAAATTATGTTGCTGAAGAGTCTGATTTATGTGTCTAGAAGGGAACATGATCATTATTTTCCAGCGCCTTTCAGAAGCACCTGAGATGTAGCAAGATCCTAGCCATGCTGCTACATCGGAAGAATTAAATTGTCTCTTTATTTTAAGGCATCACAGTAGAATTAGCAGACTTTGAAATTTCGCTGCTGCGAAGAGATTGGTTTCTTCCTTTAAATTTCCCCACTATAATCTGGATAATACATTTTTTAAGGATACAACATCATCTAGTTTCATTTCTTAATCACTGGGGAGAAAAATATGTTTTTAAATGGAAAATTATCCATTTTTAGTGGAATCTGTTTAGAGAAGACAGTTAAGCTCCTTCAGAAATAATCAAACCCGTATTATTGTCAACTCCTTTACAGAGAGACATTTCTACAGTAATTTCTAACTGATATTCTTTATCCCTTTCTTGTTGCAAAGCCTTCTTTCTATTGCTAAAAACCATGAGTTTTGTGAGTTATGATGGTTCTTTGCTGGGCGTTTTATGAGATAAATGCGTAGTCCTATGGATGCTGCAACATTTTAGTTGAATAATTTCTGTACAGACAGCACATTCGACACTGGGTAATGTCTTTCAAACCAGCCTCATACTGACAAAGCTGCCATAAGTCATGGTTTAGGGTATTACACAGGTTCTGTTTCTATGGCAGTTCAGCCACTCCACTGACACAGAGCCTGCAAAACAGTCCTAGCTCTTCCTCGCTGCTTTCAAAAGCGCTCCATTTCCCACAGCACTACACACCAAAGCAAAGTGGATACCTTTTACCTGCTTGTGGATGTGGGATGCTTGAGGGGCAAGGCAAACAAAAGGGCAATTTTCCAGCTCAGAAAAATTGGGCTGTGGAAGCTCTCAGAGGTCCAGAAAGTACGACCTGACCCTGAAAACTCAGCAGCTCCACAGAGATACGGCCAGGATAGGAAGGAAGAGCTCTCCAAAAGCATCCTCGACCTCCCCGTGCTCCTTACAGCTTCCTCCTGCAATGCCTGTGAGGCTCAGAACTCAATGAGCAGGGAGGAAGTCCCAGTCAGCAGCACCTGAGCTCTCAGACCAAAAAGGAGTCTCTGGGTGACAAAGTGA
This sequence comes from Alectura lathami, assembly GCA_013399715.1. Lineage (NCBI taxonomy): Eukaryota > Metazoa > Chordata > Aves > Galliformes > Megapodiidae > Alectura > Alectura lathami. The sequence continues at coordinate 71,894 of VXAV01010889.1, forward strand.
CCGATCCCAAGTGCCCCTAATGCCTCATAAAGGCCAAGCTCCTCACATCACCTTCTCCTGCACAGAGACAAGAGCTGTCAGTCAGCATTAGCACAATACGATACGGGCTGTCTCCTAAACGACTGTTAGCCACCTCCGAGGTGCTCCGAGCTGTCACACACAAGGACAGCCCCATTATTGCTAAATGCAGTAATTCTGGCTGGGCTTGGGAGCTGGTGGCTCAGCTGCTGTTCTTGCAGTCGTGTCAAGACCACCAGGAGAAGCGGGCTGCTTTGGGATGCCCTCCTCACCCCCCTTGGATTTGGGGAGAAGGTCCCATTTCCCCTGGAGGACGCGTCCCTCAGGTATCTGCCCCACCTCACTCACCTTTCCCACAAAATCCCTGCTGCTTGCAACCCTTCTTTCCAAAAAGAAAATGAGAGATTTGCTCCAGATCAGAGTCTGATTCAATGCCTTTTGCTTTCAAAAGGCAGCAGGTGTTATGGGCGATGGTGAGCGAAGGTGAACTCACTTGGATTGCTCTAGCTTGGACAAAATGAGCGCAGACACCCACCCAAGCAGGGGTACCCACAGTGGAAGCGTCTCCACTGGAGCCAGGCTTGTTAAAAGCCCCATTCATTCAGCAGAGATGTAGTGAACACGGTCAGCTGGACCTACAACAGCAATAACACCATGCACAAATCAGGGACTCAGGACCTTAAAATTGCAAGGCTGGCTCTTCAGCTTCATAGGTTTTTTTTTTTTTTCCCCACATTCCCCTATCTTTTTTTTCAGTCTGAGACATGTGTTTCATTCTGCCTAGAGTGCAAAATTCCAAAAACTTCTTTACTGCAGTTTCTCTGTTAATTCCGCTTGAGACAGTAAAAAACTACTGCAAACACAAAGTGCTTCAAAATAACCTGAGAAGTGAAAAAAGCTTCCTCCTACCACCTCCTTTCCCAAGATAGCACAAGTTCCAAGGTCTCTCTGAGGATGAGGGAGAGATCTCACCTTCCATGTTGTCAATGCACAGTGGTACAGAGGGAAAATTGTCTCAGTGCGCAAATCCCACCAGTTCCTGGGACCTTCAGCTGCAGCCATGGGGGGTGTGCTGGGGCAGGACCCTGCTGTCCTTACCCTGCATGGGAACACAAGGTGACCTCTCACCCTCCACTGAGTATCACCAACTGCCCCTTAGCGTCGGAGTTGCTGGGCCAAGAAACAGGAAGAAAAAAGGCAACTTTGCTCCTCTTCCTGAATTTACCCAAATTACAGCCTGATCTGGATGCCTTTATTCTGTGTTGAAGACACCCTGAGGCTCTGCTGAGCTGGAGCAATGCCTTCTGCTGGGCATATAGCACCTGAGTGGGAAACAAGTGGAGATGGCTTCTAACCAGTGACCATTACACTGCCTTGATTACCTACGGCTGAACCCTGCCCAGCCCTTGGCCACCAACCTGAAAGAAAAGGCAGAGATGACCTTTAAAAGCTGAGCTGAGATTACAGTAATTGGGCAATAATATGAAGCAGCAAATACGAGTCAAAATGATCCCTTTGACTTCAGTGAGAGGAGCAGCTAATGCATCTGGGAGTGGGCTCATTATTTCCACTTGGCATCAAGATTCAACTACATCTGCTCAACACATCGGGCTGTTAAGTGGATCGCTCTTCCATACAAAGGAGGAACATCACCTGTGAAAGGGAACAAATCAGTGTGATTGAGGTGGCCAGGTGTCTGCAGCTCTGTGATTAGAGCTGCACCAATAACTGATGCTTCAGTTTGCTGACCAAAACTCCAGAAATAGGGAAAAAATATTTGTATATTTTCTCTTTGTATGTTTTGTGGGATGATAAGTTCTTCAACAATCATTTCTTTGAGGTCAGATACAATGTTCTGTACTGTCTACAATGAATTACTTCATTTGGCTTTCAAATTGCAGTTTCATTTCTTGCTTTTTGTTTTTCCCATGTATAAATGGGAACACATTGGACCCCACCCACTCAGAGTGGTGTTTAGAAAAGGTACAAATGAAAAGCTTCAACTTTCAAGCTTCTTTTTCACTGAAATACTCTTGATGAATATAAGAGCAACCTGCGAATATACTTAATCATTCCAATTCCTGAATTGTTAACATGCCAGACACTAGAGCTGTGCATTTAGTTTTGTTCTCTGCCTTCATTTCCACCTGATCTCTGCTAAATTTCCAAATTATTTATTCTGTGTGAAGGGTTTCATCTCAGGACACAGTGCCACGCTGAACATCCTGAAGGAATGATGCACAGCTGAGGAACGTCAGGTTCCCATCGCGTGGTGTCTGTGGTATCTGGAACCCAGCGCTCTTTCCTTCCCCTCTACCTGTCCCACTGCTTAACCCCACTGAAATGCTCCTGGATGACATCCTCCCCGCACTGACCCGGCCACTCCTTGCCATTGGCAGGCATCTGGAACTCTCAAAGCATTTTTTCATCTTGCATGCAGAGACCTGCTGGGCTTTGTGAAATGCTCGATTAGCACCTGGTGGGTCCTGGTCCTGGTGGGGCACCTGCCCGTGAGCAGCACTTCTGTCTGTTTGCTGTGACACTGATAGGCTTCACACGTGCTTGATCCTGCTTCTTCTTGCCTTTGAAAGCAGACAGACCCTTTGTTTTGCTTTTTGTCCATCAGATCGTTTAGAGGGAGAGTTCTGACCGGCTGACTGCAGAGCCAAAGGAGTGTGGGCTTTCAATGCCAATGCAGTCATTACTGAGGCTATTTCTCTTGATCTCTTAAGGGCACTTCATGTTCAAACAGGATTTACGACCGTTTATGTGCAAATATGTAATTTAATCCCATCATCATATACCTTTAGTTTCCAGTAAATGCATCTCTTGGGTTCTGAGCAGACAGTGTAACTGAAGGTGCTGCAGAGTTTCCCCTTGCAGGACTGAGCTGATATTGCTCCAGTTAAGGACCGCTGTGTTTTATTACCAAGAAAGTTCCTGGTCGTTGGGTGACCTTAAACAAACCATTTAACTTCTTATCTCTTTGTGAGCCCAGCTGGAAAACTTTGCACAAAACCATCCAGCAGGCAACTGCAGCAAGCCCCATGCCGTGCTTGTGTTTGAGCTTTCCTCAGGGAAATAAAGTGCAAATGAAAATTGCAAACCATCATCAACCCATAATAAATGTTTAAAGCACATACCGGAGTCAACAGAAAAAGACTGAAATTTAAACATGAAGCAAGCCAGACTATCAGTTACTTTTTAAAACGGTTTCTGTTTTCCTGTGCCATTCAATCCTGCCTAACTCCTCTTGAATCTCACTTTCTGCAGGCATGCTCGGTATTTCTTATATCGTGACCATATGGGCTGCATGAACTAATTGATGAGCTGACAGCAACCTGCGCTATGTTCCCCATCGTAATGACTTTACCCTGATCTGTCACCTTGAGGCTCAACCAAACCAACCCAGCCCTTGCTTTACAGCCAGCAGAGCAGCGCAGTGCACACGCCTCTGCGCTCGCTGCCCTGCACCCAACCCTGCTGCTGCTGCAGGGACCCAGCAGGCTGGGCAGAGGGGCAGGGGTGTCTGCTTGGTTTGGCTCGATGTTTTTGTGGCTCCATGAATGATGTCAGCCCAGAATATACAACAGGGGTGTGAGCATAAGATGGCAGACATTCCCAGAGGATATCCGGTCCTGTCTGGCTACACTCAGCCTCTAGCATATCATCGTACAGCAGAATTCAAGACAACACTACAGCAGGCAGCTGAACGGATTCCACAGAGAAAAGCAAGACTGAAGGACCACACAAGGACAGGGAAGAGCCATTTGGTAGTATTGAAACCCCAAAGAGCTGGGAGTTATCGTGGCAACGGACACCTGGCATTCCCCATCAACTCCTTCAGTGGGTATTTGGTGCATGTGAGAGCTGCGTGCTGGCGTCTGACCCAGAGGATTCATAGTTGTGCTACAGGTTTAGTAAAAGTTTTGGAGGAAAAAGAAAGAGAGAGATAGAAAAAGAAAAATACACATTTTTGATGAGAGATGAAGTTAAACACCAGAAAGAGTGTGAAAACAAATGTTAAAGGGTGTCGAGCTGGGGAAAGTGCTCTTAAGGTAATGAACAAAATGAGTACAAAATGGGAACTAATAATGAGATATTTTCCCCAGAACTCACTCTAATGAAGAGCTGTGGAAGTGGAGTTGTACTCAGTGTTCCAGGGGTAAGCCCAGAATCAGCATTGGGTTCAGAGCAGATCAAGAGGTAACACAGAAAAGAATTCATCAGGGAGCTCAGCTCCCAAGGAGGCAGATTATCTGCTGAAGATGCCATAGAAGAGAAATCAGAGAACAAAAGGTGAGGCAACTTGCTAAAAATCAGGCAGAAAATGATGAATAAGAAAACATCAGCAAAATACATGCCATTCTCATTAGGTCCTAGGCAGGAGGGAAACCAGTAACCTAGGAGTCACTTTTCATTTAGCAAAAGACAGAACTCAAATTGTGCTAAAAATGCATCCGAATTCTTTGATTTTTTACAGCAAATCCAGAAGCTTTGTGCAAAAAGTAAGAAAGAAGGCCTAATGTGAAGCAAACAGCTAATGGCCTGCAAAGGCTGTGCCTTATTCAAACAAAAATTCCTTCAGATGTGAGAGGCTAGCTTCAAACACACCTGAAGCTCTTCCCTCATTATTACTCATGGGATTTAGTGGATTTGAGCTCATAATTTGGAGCAGTGTTTGTCCCACTGGGATCCTGGCGACACACATCACCCAGCCAGCAGGAGTGCAGCAGCATGTGTGAACAAACGCTAACCTGGCAGGTCTTGCTGAGAGTTGAGGCTGCACCTGTTGTTTTTTCTAAAAAACTTATATTGAAAAGTGGATTTCTGGTGATGTGTATAAAACGCCTCCTCTCCCTGTAAAGAAGAACTTTCTCCACAAATCATAAAAAGACACGCAGATACGTTACTTTCTCAGTGAGGAATATTAACAGCAATCATTGTGTGATAGTTTGAACGGAACATTTGGGAATTCTTATGAAACATTTTGGAGGATTCAGGGATATGTCACTCTTTTCTAGAGACAGTCCATCAATCCCTGCTCCGTTCTGCAGCACATGTTCCCAAAATAAGCACTGCTGAGACACAGGCAGTGGGAAGGTTATTGTCTTCCTGGCAAGCTGATAAACGAGGAGGCGACGTTGTGAAACTGCATGCATGAAACAGTATTTCAGGCAGCATGAAGGCAGCGGTGAAACGTTTCCTGCAAAGCAGCAACATGAGATAAAGCAGGACACCAGCATGTGAATTACCCGCGTGATTCACTGTGCAGAAATTGGGTTTCCTCTTTCTCCAAAGCATTTGAAGAACAGGGAACCAAGCTCCCAGCCCCTACCAGCAGCAGGAAATCTGACCACACGTGGATCAGATGGAAATATTGGTTTGCAGCAAGCCAGGGCTCACAGTAATGTTTCTGTGTCACGCAGGCTATGAGCTATCTCCACACCTCTCCTAGGCTACAGGCATGCTGTCGCCTCTCTCTCCACAACGAACACCCGCTCTGTGCATCTGTACCACCTACCTTTGCTTTTAGAGACGAACTAACCGATACATCTCTAATTAAACTCTCAGCAATCATCCTCAACTTGTATTTAGCTTTCAAACCCGATACTGCTATTTCAGACCTGAAGAATGGCAAACGTGCCTGAAAGCTTCTCTGCTTTTTCCAGCAACACTCGATCTCACAAAAGACAATACATCTACCTGAAAGCCAGTCTCACTGCAAAAAATCAGACCCTTCATACAAAGCATTCAATTTCTCCCTGTAGTTTTAGCTAGCATGCTTGTACCTATTAAAATCCATATGGCAACGGGACAGCAGCTGCGTGGCTACTGAAGACATAAGCACGGGGCCCAGTGGGGGAATGTTCTTGCACCAGGCTTGGTGCTGTGGAAGGGTGTAGGAGAGCAGAAACAGGCTGGAAAACCTGATTTGGGAAGCTCCTGCCCTGTTCTCTTGCTCTCAGCACACTGTGGCTGCCGGGACCCAGCATCATTCTGGGGAATGGAGGCTGTTCCAGAGGCATGGGGCCCCAGAAGGCCTCCAGCCTGCCTGCCTCGTTGGCAGCCTTTGAGGCTGCCACAAGGTGAACCAGCCCCTGCCCGCCTGAGCACAGCCAGCACCCAGCTGCACCCACACTCTGATGCCCTGTCTTAATTACTGTGGTGGATTCCATGCCTGGGCTATGCAACAGTGCAATGCATTTTGCAAATTAGCTCTGCTAATGTGCTTCTGATCAGGGCTGCACCCCACCAGGCTGGTGGCCAGCAGGCTCTCTCTGGGGGAAGGGCAGTCCTCACATCCGTGCTGCAGGACCATTCCATGAGAGTTGCTCTCCAGAGCTGCAGGCTCATCATGGAGCAGCAGTGCTCCTGCATTTTCTGTTAGACTAATACCCAGAGTAACTGCTCTCCCTGTGAAGTTATTTTCCTTGCAATTATACTCCACAAAGTCTCTCCTGTTAGTCTTTTCTGTCTCTCTTCAATCAGTGACTCCTCCACCCCTCCGCACTCAGTGTATCACCCTTTGAATATAAGGAATGCCCTGTGAAACATAATGAGGCTGCTATTCCCACGCAGTCCATAGCAGGGCTATCAGCTTCATTCAAACTCTATTAGCCACTTACAATTGCTCTCAGAAGATTTTCTGTAATGAATTCACCCACCTATCGAGAAAGATTCTGCACAACTCAATTTCCTTTCGCATACCTCCTGTCAGCCTATGGATTCCTTTCTCTGCCTCTTTCTGCGCTGCCTCGCACTCTCCTGCAGAAGGGCAATAGGGAACCCTGCGACAGAACTGCATGGACCGTAGGACTGGCAGCCTTTTCTGTAGGACTGGCAGGCTTTTCTGTAGGACTGGCAGCCTTTTCTGGTGCTCAGCTCACTACTGCATGGTTGCCTTGACTCCACCAAGCCCTGGATCTGCTGCTGCCTACCCAGCAGCATCCCATGCCCTCACCATCCTGCATTCACAGGGACAGGGACTACCCCAGAAGCTTGCTCTCGGGGTTAATCATCCCTTGCCTCTCTGCTGTGGCTGTAACAAGGCCTGGTGTGGGGCTGATGCAGCTCATCAGGAGCTACGCCAGGGCCACTGCTCCCTCCAGCTGGCTCCTGGAGCAGCCATCAGACAGAAATAACTAACAGCCATTTATCGCAGCGAGTCACCTTCAAAGCAGCGAGCTGAGAAAAAGCCTGCCCTACCAATACCCTTGCCTTGAGCCTTGCAGGCTCTGCTGATTGTATTAATTTCCCTTAGAAATACAGTAATGTCACCTGACATCTTTTAGGGCAAACAGTGGGAAACAATTTGAAGTTTCGTTCCTAATGAGAAGCAAATTGCCGTCCCCAGCCTGTGTTCTGCCCTAATGATACAGTCACATCAGGCACAATTCATAACTCGGGGGAGGAACACAGGCGGCTACAGGAAGGGCCACTGAGAAGCCAAGCGTGGTGAACTGCACATGACTGCACCATTACGGGGTGAGACCAGTGTCAGTGCATGCAGATCCCAATGTCAGCTCTTTCTGACAGTTCAAGAATGCAATTATCCCTTCGCCAAACTGGAACAATGTATTCAGCGTGGGTTTACCTCCTTTTTTTCAATTTAAAAATGATTTGTTTGAATGGATTTGATTACAGGCACAAAGATTAGGGCACAGCCATAGAGCAACAGCTGCTCCAGGGGAATATTCCCTTCCATGCAAGAAGGGGAATTGGGATCTCACAGTGCCAGGCTCCTCCACGGCCCAGCAACGTCTGACATGCCTCCCAGGGAGCAAATCCCACCCCTTGCCGACCTGCACTGGTTCTCCCCAACTCTCAGCTCCTGGTGCCTTTTTCAGGGCAAACGGGTACCACTGTCTCCTTTCACAGGAGTGGGAAAGTCAGGCAGCCGGCTGGGAACAACATGCCTGTGGCAGAGATCAGTGATGGACAAGGAACAGAAGCCAGGTCTCCTGAATTTAACTATTGGAAATCGCTTTCTTGTTGCTAACATTTCTGATTAATTGCACGGTGTCATGGAAGAGGGAGAGGGGGCTCATCCCAGATGCCTGCAGCAGTTTATGTACTGAAGCATGAGATTTGATTGTCTTTAGCTCAGCTACCAATTCGAATAATGAGAAAATCCAAGGGCTATATTTAACACACTGCCTCTGGTGAAACTTGTCGCAGCTTCCTCCTTCTTGCTGCATTCCTTTTTGCTTGACTCTTACGTTCAACATTATTCTTTGCATTTGGTCTCTTGGTTTCCATGATGCTCTGTGCCGGCCCTGTCCTGCTTCTGCGCTGGCCAACACTCCTCAGCCGTACCCGTACTCCAAGGGCTCACCTCCTGATCATACTGCCAACAAGTGACCATGAATCACCACAATCACTCTGAAATAAATGTTCCCTGTGAAAAATGGTGTGCTTGGAGCAAGAGGATGCCTGTGTAATTAAGAAAAAGCAGTTTGCTTAATGTGCTGCAAGGAAAATTCAGAATCTACCTGAACCTTGGGAGTATTCCAAGGAAACGTTTTATGAGAACTTTTGCATTTTTATAGGGTGGGGGTGCTGAAAGAATAAAAGCTGCTCTCTGTGAGGGTAGGTCCATGCTTCTGTTGTGTAGCCTTGCCCTCACAGAGCAGCAGACCTGTTCCATGGAGGATGAGGTCTCAGGAGAGAAAGGCATCTTGAGCACATCTAGCTCCTCTTTATGAGCACAATTTTTTTATGATTGCTTCCAGATGTTTCCTGATGTGTCACCATTACCAGCAATGACACTTTGGACAGATCCCTTGGGAAAACACCACATTCCTCTGATGACACTTTGCTGCTAGGGTACCCTGCTGAAAGGCACAGCCACCTCTACCCCAAACCAGCCAAGCATGCAAACCCAGATGGCACATGCCATAGAAAGAGCACACAGGAAGGAAGGAAGAGCAGCTGCACTGCCAGGCATCCCCACCTGAAACCACACCAGCCTCAGAGCTGCTCCCTAGCTGCAAAGAGCAGCAGGAAGAGTGGGTTTGGAGGCAGATAATAGTGCATCCCCTTCCAGAACAACGAGCCCTGATCTCAGCACATCTAGGCACTACAGAAATGAAAAAGCCCTCCCTTAAAACCAGACCGCTGCCTGCTCTGAGATGCAGGGAATGGTTCCTCTCCAGCAGCTCACGATCTCCTCTGTGTTCTACCGCACCTTATTTGTTTTGCTAAGTCTCTAAGTGAGCCACTAAACCAACCCGAGCTGAACAACCAATTAAAACGCCTGCTCCAGGCCCCAATTAGTTGTTTGTTCACCTCCCTCCCCTTGCCCCTCTGGTATTGTTTTATAATGGATAATTTGTTGAAAACAGCTTCCCAGACTTCAAATCCTTAACAGCAAGTCGGCTGGAAAAGCAGAACTTCCTCCAGCAGCTGCTGCATCTACGGCTGCTGCGAGAGCTGCGCTGGTACCGAGGGGCTGGGGGCTCCGGTTGAGGACATGGGGAGCAAGTGGGTGCCACCCCTTGATATCGGCTTTTATTTTCTTTGCCAATGCTTAATGAGTGTTGTTAAAACCCTATCCCTGCTTCATCAACTGGGACCACTCATGTAGGATGTCTGGCAGATGATTTCGGGTGCCCTACAGCCCTTGATGGGTTCCACCCAAAGGACCATGCCCTCCGCACGCAGCAGGTGTCACATCAAAGTGGTATTTCCACATCTAGACCAAGCCAATAGTATTTACTGTAAGTCTTAAGTCAGGAATCTGTTTCACTTAACGTGTTGTGACCAGACGAGCACAGAAAGCCCAGGAAAGCCAACCTGCGGCTGCAGGCTGCTGCCTGCCCCCTGTGATCCATCATTCAGGGAATTAGAGGAAGAAGCTGTCTGAATCTGAAATACAATTTAAATTACTAGCAGTTTAAATGTTACCCCGTTGAGGGCTCACTGGCAGCAAAATGTGATTGTGCATTCTGGGTACTATGATCAATTGCCCAGTGCCTCCATTTTAAAATCGTTTGCTCTGTGAAGCTAATTTAGCACCAACATTGTTATGAACCAGTGGCTGGCAGGGAAGATCTCCTCCAAGCGAAGCCAGGACGCCCAGCTTAGCTTTGTGACAGTTCACATGCCATGAAAGCTGCCTTTTTTTATGCTTTTTTGTTGTTGTTGCTCCTTTTGACACTTTCATCTGTGTGTTCAAATAAAAAGTTTGAACTGGAATTGAATCTTTTAATCTGAAGAGATTGGAGGTCCACAGATTTCATCTCCTTTTCCATAATATCTCAAGATTCTTGCAATGATTTGGAGTTGTAACAAGCTAATTACTGCCAGGGACTTTGGCAGGAAAACCCAGTTCAGGTTTCAGGAGCTTCTGTGATTCCATTAATGGCTTTCTTTCATGGAACATTAATTAATTTGGACTATTGTTCAAGGAAAAAAAAAAAAAAGAGAGAAAGATGAAGTATCATTTCAACTTCTACATCATACGCTGATTTAATCATTGTTTCTTTTTAAAGTTACAGCCCAAGCATTTTGGAAATTACTCTCAAATTACTGAAATTACTTTTCACTTCACCTGTTCCTAAGTTCTCTCCTGGTTTAACCATCTGACTTCAAAGCATTTTACACTAACAGTGGATTTGGCCATGCAATGAACTGAAGGAAAAAAAAAAAGTACTCTGATATGGAGATTTTGGTCTATGATTTGACCCTTGGAGATCATGTCTCTTGCACATAGCAGGCCTTAAATGCTGCAAAACCCCAGAGAAGAAAGTTGTCCCAGAATTAATTTCTGAAAAGCCTTCCTACATCTTATCAGCTAACTACAGAAAGCGATGCAGAACAGATCCAGGTAGAGGAGTGAAAACACGATCAAATTCATACTTAAGACAGATTTCACTGCTCCCCAAAGTGTGGCCATTTTTGGAGGCATGGTACCAGGCTGGAGCCACTCAGTCTGACCCAGTACAGTACTCCTGATACCTTCAGCAGAATTCAGGCACTCGAGAAGGAGGTTTTTGAAAAACTGGAGAAATTAACTTTAAAAAGTCAGGATGACATTTAGTAAGAAGTGGTCCTAGCTGCTACTGGTGCTTACACTGGAATATCAACGGCTAGATAAAACTTGTCAGGCAGCAATTCCTCACAGAAGAATCTGAAAGCTGCAGTGAATCCTAAGGGGAACATAAATGAACAACGCTATGCTGTCGTACAAAAGGCAAAAACCCTCCCGGGAGACAGCAACAGAAAAGCAAGGCAAAGAGAAATCCATCTGTCCTGCTGCACCAGCACCAAGGAGCTCTGAGCTAGTGCCCTACCTAGGTGTGCCACTGGCCTCTACCCGTGTGAAAGCTGGGGACTGGCTGGAGGGGATCCAGAAGAGCACGGCATGAATTATCATGACTCTACAAACCAGCCTACAACTAAAAGAAAAAAAAGGGCATGAGAAGGGCATGAGATAGTTTAATAGAATAAAAAGAGAAGGGCAAGGAACAGGAACAAGCTGTACTATGTGGCCAGTGAACAGGTGAAAAACTTCCAGCTAGAAATATGAAGTTAAACATTAGGAAAGCATTACATAATTTCATCAGAAAGCACTGGAGCAGATTGCCTGAGGAGCTGCTTAGTCTCCACCACCAGAGGCATAAGCATGGACTAAACAAACACAATGGTTCATCACAGTCCATCCTGCCTTGAGGTCAGAAAAAGAAGTACGGAGCCTCCATGGGTTCCCTGCAAACCTTTGACTGAATGCTCACAATTGCCCGTTTTCCTCATGCTGCCTCTTTCTCTAAAAACTTTCCATGCACTATAGCCTGTGATTTTCATGGGTAGGTATCTTACAGCTTGGTATTGTCAGTGGTCTCTGCACAAAAAAGTTTGATACAGACAACTCACAATTAGTTTAGGTAACGAGGGGGTGGGTTAAAACACCCAAAGCAAAATATTTATGCGGTGCAACACATGTAAATCAGGCTGCAGCAACAGATTGAGCACATTCAGCTTTGAAAAACTTCTGAAGACGTTAACATGGCAAGCAGGAATCGCTTTAAACACCGGTCAGCAGAGCAAGAGCTGGAGTAAATTAGCTGTGCTCCACATCACAGATGCTTGGAAGCTGTCTGTAACCATGGGTGCAGGAGGAAAACAGGGCACAGAGAGCCCACCGCATGGACACTCCACCTCAGGAGTATTGGTCTAGATGCATCCACCTCAGGATGAAGGATGTTTTGATCTAGATGCATCCCGCAGAGTGTTAGACCCCTAACTGAAGTGTTTCAACTAGGAGCTTTGTTCAGACCTGGTGTCTGGGCAGCCTGCAAACTGCCGAGAGAGTGAGGTCCTTCCACAGCCATTTCCCTGGGTTATGCAGTGATGTGTGGCTCCTAATCTTCACCAAGCTTCTCCCTTGGGTGCTTTGGTTGCAAGCATTCATTTAGGTGTTCAGACCTTTGTGACTTCTCCTCGGCTCAGAGCCTAGAGTTTTCAAGATTGTGACATTATTCTAGCACAACAAAAAATAATAAGTAAACCACCTGTTCCAGGGACCATCTGTCTCAGGGGAGCACTACAAAGTATGATTAATGCAGGACTGGAAAGGACATTCCGGCTGAGTGCACCCTGAGAACCATTAACACCACTTTATGAGTATCCAAAAATTTGTTTTAAAATTACATTATTTCTTAATCTCTGCTTCTTCGTCCGGGTCCCACGGCCTCCCTCTCTTTCCCTAGTCTATTTGCTTGTCTGTCAGTCACTACAGGAGTTCCTCTGCCTCCCTGCTGTGTGTTTATGAAGTTCATCTCATCTTCCTCAGCTGGGAACAGCCGGACTCACCCTCAATTCTTCTCGCTAAGAGCTTTAAGAGAGAAGCCAGATGCTGGACACTGTGTGGTCTGTGATTCATGTTAACAGGCCAAGCAAAGCAAGCAGCACAAAGCCCTGATTTCTCCATGGAGCACCAGTCTCATCAGGGCCAGGTGGCATTTTGCAGCACTGAGTCTCTGTCAGCCCCATTATTTTGTCTCTACCAAAAGAGCTTCTATTAAATGCAAAAGTCAGCCAGTGCAAGGCTGCACTGCACTGTGAAGTCTTTTACTTTCTGCTTGATCTTCTTCTAACCTGCCGTTAATTGATTGCCAATTAACTTGCAAACCTGGTCACTCCCTGTACATTAATAGCAGAGTGTAAATGCACACTCTGCCCTACACAGAGACACAAATGTTCCCTGCCTGGAACAAAAGCAAGAGGGAGGGCTGTGCTCAGACTAACCCCTACAAACCTGTTACTAACCATCTTCAGTTAATTGCTTACAAATTAACTCAAGGCCCCACACCTGAAGGGCTAGGGACAATGTTTCTGAACATTATTCTCAGCTGCCCCTGGGTGAGGAAAGATGAAACTTTGCTTACTGCATTCTAGCATGCAGCATGGCTAGGCTGTCACCCGGACAAGCACAGAAACCTACCCAGCCAGGCACGGGTCCTGCTCCTGGATTTGCTCTGTGCGTCCTAATGCCCGTGCTTTCTTCGGCCATGTCCCACAGCCACCTGTGGCTTATGCAGGCATCAGGCTGCTGCGCAGCCCAGGCACTGGCAGCCATGAAGAAGGCACCAAGAAATCGATGGGTTTCAGAAGCGCCCCACAGAAGGAGCAGCTTCTGCCGCCCGCTCTGAATCCTCCAGCTACTAAGCACCACTGGAAAGTTCATAAACTTTTTAAGAAACTGTGTCAGTAACGGTGTGATACACGTATCTCCATAGACAACAGGTTGCCCAGAGAAGCTGTGGGGCCCTGGGCTGCCTGCTCTAGCGGTTGGCAGCCCTGTCTACAACAGACGGGTTGAAACTAGATGCTACTTACGGTCCTTTCCAACCCAGGACATTCTATGATTCTATGACTCCAGTCCTTAGGGAGGGATGCAGCAGTTCTTTGGAAGCCAGCAGACCAGACCACTTGTGCTTCATCTGCTGCATAACTATTTATCTCTTTTGAGAACGACATGCGTGCACTGCCAAGTTGCTAATAACCAGTCTGCTAGGAGTTTAAAAAGTTTCCTTCCATCATCAGCAGCATCACAGGTGGAGGGACAAGAAAAGAACAGATTTGTGTGTAACACATTTGGCAAGCAAAGGATACATGCTTTGGCTAAGCTAGATGGTGGCTGTTATTCGACCACTGGTAGGATTGAAAACAACTTTAACGTTGCTGTTTGAACAAAAATGTCAAAATAGTTCCAGTAATTTATCTAAGAGATAACAGAAAGCGGGCCAAGTCTTCTCAGCAGAAACAACAGTGCTCTGCTGAAAACGAAAGCAAATAAAATTAGCTGCTAACATAATGGGAAGCAAAGCCTAGCTCAGGCTTTCTATTGCTTAATGCTGTTACAAGTCACGTCCAGGAGCACTACAGCCAGCCCAGGCTCCCGCTGCTCTCCACGAACCTCCTCCATCCCTGGCTAAAGACTTCTGGATGTGAGACTGTGACCCCAGACAAGCAACCCTGGGTTACAGCTGCACAACTTCCAGCTGCACCACCAGAGACGCTCCTGCGAGAGGCAGGGCTTCCCTGGGGTAACCACTGCCATGGCAAGGAGCAGATCTGCTCCACGTTGTCCCTCACCGCCCCTGCAGCTGTAACTGCCCCTGGAGCTGTAGCTGCCCCGCGCTTTAGGGAGACCTCCTGTTGTCTTAATGTTTGTAAGGGTAAATGGAGGCAACTTGATGCAATGCGCTGCTCAGCCCTGGTGAGCTGCACTCGTGACAGTTTGCGGGTGACACAGGGCTTTCCAGAGGGGATGAGGAGAGGAGGGAAGAAAGGCTCAGCACGTGCGCACAGTCTCCAACTGTTTTATTCACAGCTTCTTCAATGAGAAGAGCTATTCTTGTACAGGGATTGTTTATTTAGCAGATGCAAGCCATTTTGAAGAACCTATAGGGTCAAGATCTTTAAATAAACAAAGCCAGATTAACACCTGTTTTGGTTTGGGTTGTTTTTCTTCCCACAGATAAGCAGATATAAAATTGTTGGTTGTGGGCGAGGGACGCAACTTACAATTGGAACTATTTTCACAAGTTTCTCACAAAACCAGTACAGAAAAGAAAAAAACAACAGCAAGAGAACACAAAAGAGGAGCATTCAATTTCACGTAGTCCAAAATGAAATGTTTCAACTTTGGGGTTTCAGCTTTTCAATATTTTTCTCTTTTCTTCTATAAATCTAGAGTCCATTTTGAATAGAAATGGAAAAAATGAAGCTTTTTGTTTTTCAGATGTCAACAGAAAATAATGTATCTTCTTTAATCTTTTATAGTTCATTGTTGGGGATTTTTTTTTTTAAACCAGATGATTCATTACTGACTCTTTAGCTGACAGTGTTTCTTACAGTCCTTTTCTTAACCTAAATATGAGCCCTACAGTGCAGAAAAAAAAAAAAAAAATCTAAAAATATCACCTAGCTCTAAAAATAAAGCCAGGTCTCATTCTTCCCTCCGCAAAATGTCTCAGCCTCCCAGCATCTGCTTTGGGCACTGTGCCCCCCACACTCCAGGTCCATCTGGACACTGCAGACCTCACCCCAGCACTTTGGGATGCTGGAGTCCAATGTCCCCATCCCTGCACTGGGAACAGTTGTGCTGGTGGGGCTCTGGTCACTTCACATTTGGGACTCACAGAGCAGATGTCCTTGGTTGTCACTCCCGACTCTTCACACCCAGTAGAACAAATCAGGCAGCACTCATCTGAGCTTGTATCTGTCTGACCACACTGATGTGGCACCTGAAAACCTTGTGGCACTGTGTGCTACATGGAGGGAAAGCTCCACAGGCCTTAAATAAATTAAATAAAAAATAATAATAATAATAAAAATCTTAAAGCCTCCTGCTCCCACCTCTTTCTCCTCCTTCACACAGTTGACATAATAAATTGCCATCTCCAGAGGATGAGGAGTTAAAGATCTTGGAGAACAGTGATTTTGGCATATAGTGAATGTTAATCTATTCCTTTCCTAACACACCAGTGCCTGTGAATTTCAAATGAACTGTATTAAATATTGATTTCCTATAGCTCTAATTGAGCCTGAAGGTGGATATGTCCCCAGGTGATTCACAATGTGACAGCACATTTCTCAGACACCCCTGCCCCGCACTCCTGGTGCCTCATCTCTCTCAGGTGTAGCGCTGGGAGCAGGGTACAGCAGTGGGAACCCAAGGTTTCTAGCCTGTAATTGCCACCACGTGAAGCAGTTCAGCTCACTGTTCTGTTCCACAAACTGCTTCCACCTGTACAATGGGAATAGAAGCAACCAATCAGACATAGGCTCAGTTTGCAGGGCTGCTAACTGCACCAGCAAAGGCCAGTTGACATTGTTCCAGTCTTCCACATTGTCAGCAGAGTAATTTTTCTAGAACAAAGTCCTGAAGAGCCAAGATGTAGGCAGAGCACCTGTTGCAGGCTATCCTCTGCCAGACCCATGCTGCTCACATGCCCCAGACAGACGAGGAGGATGCAGCGTCCCAAGCTGCCTATCCACAGGCACTGCTGTGTCCTGAGAAGTCAAAGTGTTCTAATCTGACGAAAGTGGAGGCAGGAGGGGACCTTGTGCTTTATTTATTGACTAATTTCAGCCTTTCTCTGTGATCATTACCTGTACTGTTCCTTCCTTTAAATCAGTTGAAATAGCTCTCTCTTTGCAAATCAGAACCAATGGCAGCTGTTTCTAGCTTCTGCAGTGGGCAGTGTGCAAGCAGTGCACTTCCACGCTTCCAGGAGCAGGGACTTGCAGCAGACCTGCGTGTAAAAGGGTGAGAGGAGCTTCTCTAACTGGAAAGTCACTTCCCACTTGTTCTTCCCTGCATGGAAGCTAAACTGAAAACAATGTCTTAGGAAGAAGTTCTGCTGCTGAAAGGTTATTGTCACCTTCCCAGGGAGAAGGGAGGAACTGATGAGTCTGACACTTTTCTGGCTCAGGATGTGAGTTTTTCTATTATGAAAATACAGGCCAAGTTTTGGCAGTATTGCATCAGAGAAATTAGAGATGGAATTGGTTGGGTAGGAATGAAAGCAGGGTTATTCCTGAAGGCCTTTCTGCAGGGCCCTCTACACTCCAGCTCCATGCAATGCAAGTAGCAGGACTTCCCCAGCCACAGACTGCATCACCTGCACCTGTGGTCACCAAGGAAAATCACCATCACTAGAGCCAGGACTGACAAAATGAATCCTGTATTTTCTCTCCTGCAACAAGCTGGGCCCATCCTGCTTGCTCCCCACTGTGGGCATCCACCAGGATTTGGGGATGAACAGAAGCCTGTGGTGAAACCCCTAACTTGCTTGCCCTCCACTATTTTTGCATCCCCTGAATCTAACTCCAGAAATTTCCAAATCTGCTTGGCAGCCTCGTGCTGCTCTCCAACTTCTGCTTCAAGCAGGATTTCCAGCCCTGCTGAGTTGCTCAGTCATCTGCTAGGACAGGGACCGAGATCTCTGACTTATGTTAATATTGGAGTCTGATACTTGTGACAAGAGAGACGAGCTGCCATAAAGCATGCTCACAGCTCTGTCAGAAAGCTCTCCCCAGATTTACAGCAGCATGCTCTCTGCTTTCCTTGCGTCCTCAGCACAAAGCTTGTCACGGGTCAGTGCAGAAACACCTTCATTGTGAGAGCAAGGGGAAAACATCTCAGCACCTGGACACTGTGAAATGCAGCACAATTTCCCACCCCTTCCAGGCATCAACACGGGGCATGGCACAGCTTCCAAGAAACTGCTTTCAGAATATACCTAAGTGCACATGTTGACAAGCAAGCTTCATGCTATCAGGATTCAAGCCAGACAAGGCACTGCCCATCCATCTGCAATCGGTACTAGAAGCCCAGCAGGGCAGGAGCGGGGCTGAGCCCTCGGTGCTCCAGCACACGCAGCCCGCAGCCGGGCAGCAGGGAAGCCTCTCACTGTAGCCCAGACCACGATGCTGTTCTATGAGCTAACACAGCTCTGAAAAACATTTCTCCATCCCCTCTCCTTCGAGTGTTCCTATCAATTAGCTTAAATTCTCATACAGATTTGAGAAAAACATTTAAAATATTTCCATACATTATCTTCGTGCTGTTAGAACTGGAAAGGCGGAGTCAGAACTGACGCATCAAAGATGGTGTTCCCATCCATTCAGTATGGTGTAAACTAGAAACAATGAATTTCTTCAGTTTTCTTCAAAAAAAAAAAAAAAATCACAATTAAAGTGAATTGTTCTATATTTTTATTTAAAAACCCTGGGTTTAGGTTGTCTTTAAAGCAAATCATGTGCTTGTTCCTGGCAGGCTGCCAGGGCTAAATTAGCTTGATACGTTTAGTGCAATTGCAAGTTAATAGGCAGTCTGGTCTTCTGTCGAACCTATGCAATCTTTTAAATGTTTAATCAAGAAGTAAAATTAGGACTTCAAAATCCATTGCTCCCAGTATTGTTTTTCCTCTAAGTAAGCAAGCAGAAATTTAAGAACCCCTCTGACAGGGCAGCCGTTTCTGTGATGCTGAAGGCATCCTCCCTTGGTCAGCGGGGATACAGCGCTGACAGAGAATCAAACACACCTCCAAGACCAAGGCTGGATTAATGCCAGAGATCTGCAGCCTGTATGCACTGCTGCACCTCTAATCCCTGGCCACAGGTCCCTGCACAGCACAGCCTGAGCAGGGGTTTCTCCAGGCAGGCTAAGAGGCATCATTTCAGGGGTTTCTCTCTCACACTTCACAAGAGTCCTGCCTCCTTCAGCAGCACTATAACAAAGCAATAACATAGCTAATATTACATTCCCAACTCTCCTCCACCTCATTTCAAATATTTGCTAAAGCCCACGGGAAGCTTTGTCTGTTTAGAACGCACATTAACTGCATGTGAACCTGAGTACGTCCCATGTGGATCCCCTACAGAGAGGCATGAATGCTTCTCAGTTATCTTTCAAAGAGAAAACACAGTGCCATCTCCTAGTAAAACCAGAAGCACAGTAACAATAAATATCCAACGAACTGCATTTGGACTGCTGTGGATAATGTCTCAGGAAGAGTCAGCAGGGAAGAAGGCAGAAAGGGGCCTCTGGCTGCCTTCCTGCTTTGTTGTTGCCAGAGCAGCGCAACAGCCACGAGGCTTCAGCACACCCCTCCAGACAACTCCTTTCTGCCTCTCCGTCAGGGCTGGAATGTCCACGTGTGCAGCACCCTATGCAGCCTCTGCCACCTGAAGTTCGGAACAGAAGAGGAACAGAAGAGGAAAAGCAGCATCTGCACCCCCTGCACCCCCCGCAGTCAACAACTCCCTGCTCCCTGGCTGTGGCTGCAAAAGCACTCTGCTTCAGAGGCAGTGCCTTCAGGTTCAGGACACAGCTGGTGGGCACAGGATGAAAAGAATACCACCAGTGAGCAGCAAGGAAAATAGTGGGGGCTTTTCAGCGCTGGAGCCCCTTCCTCTCCTGTCATCATCAGAGCTGCTGTCCGGCTCTTTCTGCAGCCCAGAGAACTTTTTTTGCCCCTTTACATTGCAACAAGTGCACAGGAAGGTATCGTGGGGAGGCACAGCTCTGTGCATCAGCCTGCACCGAGGAAGAATCCCCTAAAGCTGCATGGAGAACAAGTTCTGGGAGGCACTTACAGAGAAGGAGGTTATCTCCTGACACCTATCAGAAATAGGATGCCAGGCAGCCTTCAGGAGGCAGATGCTTCTTTCCCTTTTCACAACTTGTAAAAAAGCTACAAATATTACCTTGTCTCTCCTAAAACTTTCCTCTACTAAATTGAAATGACATGACCTCTATAGGAAGGTGCTGGAGATGGGTTGTTCATGGTGTAGATTTGGATTTGACTAGCAAAAGCATATGGTCTGGGCACAGAGTTCTCCCTGGGACCGGGATGGGAGAGATGCATGGAGCTTCCCTGTCTAAGGCCAGAATACAGTTCTTCCATTTGGGAAGTACCTGGAGCTCTCACTTCGTAAAAAGTTGTTTCTAAATGAGAATTGGAAAGCAAACTCTGACAACTCCCTGAATTTCCTATGATGTCTGAGTTAAAAAGAGGACTGAGTTCAAACCAAGTAAGTAAATAAAGTTATCCCTCAAAAAAAAATCTGGATTCTCTCACCTGTCCTTACCATTCTGTATGGAAATATATATATATGTATGTATTAAAAAATAATAATAAAAAAGAGGAATATATTTGGTATCCAAAGTGATAGGACCACCTGCCCTGGCTAACATGACACTGGCAAAGGTGGATTCCTCATCGTTGCTTTGTTTTTTAAGATGGCAACTGGGAAGAAATGGGTCAATGCAAACCTGCCATGGCTAGCAGTAATAATGGGATAAAGACCAGACACTCTGACAATCTAGGGAAAATCTCTTTTGCCAGGGCAGGCTTGAGTATTATGCATCATCCCAACAGCATCTGCAGGAGTTGCAGTATGGCTATAATTCAACACCAAACACAGCTAACACAGCTAGTCAAAGGCATTGTTTCATGCCAGAAGGCAAATAGATTTGCAAAGTCTTCCAGCAAATCTCCATGTTCTGAGTAGTTTGTGTTAGAAAGCAATCCTATCTGGAGCATAAGTCATGAAGGTCCTGCATGCCTTTGCATCATTCAAGTTGTCTCTGATTTCTCCCAGACGCTGGACATTCAAGAACATTCTGAGCCCATTGCAATCCCCGCTTCACCACTGGCTGCAGGGAAAATTCTCCTCAAGGCAGAGGCGGTGGTTCCCTCGGTCTCATGACACTGCGGCAGGTGGAGGATGGTGCTGAAACAAGTCAGGATGGTGGGGATTTACTCCAGACATCTCAAGCCTAAAAGTTCCACCTTCAAGTGAAAAAAAACACCTGAAAGCCATGGCTCAGCCCATGCTTCCAAACAAGCATCATACGTGACACACCAAGTGAATTTTCATAAGAAATTGACAGGAGAGTTTGTTCCTGCCTTTTTGGCAAAGAAATGCAAAGAAAAAAAAAGGGTGAGATTCATCCCACTTAACTTTACACATCCAGTTGTTGAATGTCTGCATCCGTGCAAGCCATCCCCCCTCTGCCACCCAGTTTTGTACTGAGATGGGAGCACCAGAAGGCAGTTCATCTCCAGGTGTCTCAGATGTTTGTCTTGTGACGGGCCATGCTGCCCCCTGGGCACACTTGTCTCTCTCCACTAGGAAAGAGCTGAAATTCTTGCCTTAGACATCTTCCCAGCCTCTAGATCGAGGTGTCTCCAGCCTGGAGCACTCTGCTCCTGACCCTACTGAGCCCAGGTTTGAGCCGCCCCTCCGGCGCGCCCTGCCCTGCATGGGAGAGCATCCTTCCTCCGCAGGCAGCAAGGAGCCCACTCGCTGCTGGTCTCTGTGACTCAGCAGAGGGGAAGTGCCAAACCGCCTCTAAAGGTCAGCAAGTTCCTCTGCCAGGGCTGAAAGCAGCAGCTTGGCCCTTTCATCTGTCAGCTCTGTTTTATATCAGCTGTCAATTGCTGGCATCCCATCCTAAAATAACTCAGTTCACCTCTGCTTCCAGCCTTGCAGCCCATCAGGCTGCTCCTGCCCTGTCACCTCCTGTTCCCCCGTGTCACATCACGGGCTCGCTGTGACATGACAGGCTGAGCCGCGCTGAGCCAGGGAAGCCGTAACCACAGCGCAACAGAGAGAAAGGGAGAGGACGGGGTGGGTCAGAAGTGCAATTCAATAGACCACGTTTGATCAGTACTCTGTACTCACAATAAATGTGTTTCCTTTCAGCCTTGGGCAAATTATTCTACAATATTTTATCTCTGAACCATGCTAGTTACTTACAACTCCCAAATGTACCTTGTTCTGTTCTTGCATTGATCATTAAAAGTCAAAGAGAACAGATTCCCTCGGCTAGTCCGCGTGGACAGAGCTGTGAGGAACAGGATCCTGCTCAGCCCTCCGCTATGTCTGCATCACCAGGGGGAGTTCAGCAATGAAAAGACATCTTTATTCATTAATGACTCTTTTTTTTTTGCACCTGATCAGAATGGTGGAGCAGAATGAACAGGCACTTCAGCATCTGGGAACAGTGAAGGCATACTGAGGCACCGGCTTCACCCTTTCCATAAGAGGCAGCCAGCGGGGCAGGAGTACGCAGAGGTGATGACACTGCTGAGCAGACACCATGCTTCATTGCAGCCTGATCAAGAGACCGCAAGCTGGATGATAATAACCAGTGTGGACAGAGCCAAAATCTACCCAGCACACTTCCCCTCCCTCCAGAGGCATGCTGTTAGCCTTCCCTGCAGGGTGTTATTAATAATTAGTAGCAATAATGGCAATATCCTATGTAGGTAAAGTCCAGCAGCTCATAAATCTAGTGATGAGCTCTAAAATGGTAGATGAAGTTCTTGGATGCATTTGGGCAGTAACATTTACACTGATGCAGAGAGCTGGAAAGAGAAATGTCTGGGACTTACTTTGCAGACCTGTTATAAAGAAATGTATGAGGTCAATCCCCAGCACCTGTAAGGAGGCAGCTGCCCAAAAGCCAGGTGGTATCTGCCCATCAGGGTTCAGAGGAAGAACACACTGTGCCCTTCAGCATCCTGCCCAGCAATAGGCTTTGCTCAGGGTGCAGCCCCCCACCACCAAGCGGCACATACGGGGCTTTCCCACCCCTCCTACACCAGCTGCAGGCTCACACCACGGGGTCCCTCTGCTATGGCACTGTGCATTCAGCACAGCGGGGCAACAAGGTGTCTGAAGGTATGCAGCAGGCACCTCATTTGCCTGCTGTGATGTGGGACTGACAGCGCTGTTCCGCTTCACGGAGCTGTTGTGAGCACAGCGTTAGAGAGATGAAGGTGATGGAGGCCTTGCAGGGAGTGCAGGTAGGCAGAGGTGCTCTCCTCCAAGCCGCTGAAATAACTGCTCCTGAGCTGTGCAACATCATCTCTCTTCTGCATGATTACAGACTGCAACCAGGACATGTCTGTGCCTCTTGTCATCTCTCCCGATCAGCTTTAGCAGGAAGAGAACATCAGTCTGTTTCTCCAGGTTAATGGCTTTGCCTGTTCTACCTTATCAGGTGTCTTCTACCACCTTCTGGAACAGATGATGGATTTTGGACCAGCGCTCACTTGTTAACGAGACTGAAGACTGAAGGGAAGCATTCATGTCCTGCATGCAGCCTCCTGCTCCTGCAGGCAACGTGCCACATCAGCCCATTTATCACACCCAAGCTTAAACATTTGGCTTCCAGACTCAGTCATGCTGGGCCAAGAGCCATATCCTACAGTCCATCACATGCTTTGTGTTCTTTTTGAAAGGCCATTGGTCTCGGAGCTGCAGCTGCCCATGAACCAAAACAGCCCTACACCAAGCCTTGCAGGAGGAAGGTGGCTCATAAACGGTGGCTGAGCTCTGCTAAGCCCCAGGGGTTACAGGCAGAGCACTCAGCAGCCAGGTGAGCTCATCAAATGAATGCACTGTGCTCAAACTCGACCGATGCCAGCTCCCAGGGCGGGTCCAAGGTGGCCTCACAAATTCTGCCTGGGCTGAAAGTACCGAGACGAGGTACTGAGACGAGGTGCGGTCATCCCAGCGCAGTTTGCTGCAGTCACTGGAGTTCTGCCAGTCTGTGAGGGCACAGGGAGATACCCCTGAACACCTCTTCTAGTGTTTCTGGAGCACTGCACATGCAGGCTTCACATGTGAGCCTGAGTGCTCCTTGCAGGTGGTGCTTCTCTGCCCAAAGATGCTGGTGGCTTCTGGATATCAATAAGCCACAGGTGAGACAGGGGATGATGGTGGGAGGAAGGTGCCCGGAGGAATCCGGGGAACTCTGATGGCCAGGTGCAGCCACAGAGTGCCTCTCAACTCTCCGCTAGCTCTTTCATTTAGTGGTTTGGAGCAATCATTGTTATTAGCTAAGTACTGCTTCTAATTTTGGACTGCTTCATCTCATAAAAATGCTTTAAAAACATCCTAACTGAAGCAATTACTTCAAGTAAAAAGCTACTAAATAGCAAGGCAGCATTTAGGAGAAAGAGTTTGATGTTCAAAATGCTCGCAACTACTGGAAGCTGGCTGTGAGCACAGCTCTCCTGCTAGGAGCAGGACCTCTGCCAGCACAGGGGTCTGATCCAGGCTGATAAATCTCCCTCCAGCCACATGCTGCTGTTTGCCCCGTCACTTTCTTTCTTTCTTAATGCAACATCTGTAGCTGGATAACCACACCACAGCTGTATCAGGCCCACAGCAGGGTATAGTGGGAGCACGCCAAACAGGGGTGGCACCTTTTAACCTTTTAATGCAATGGTATCACTTTGTGGCAGCTGATATTGGGCAAATTTCCTGCCTCCTGCAGGGCAAACCTGCCAGTTCTGCATGCTTTTCCTGTAAGAAAACTGCTCTGAGGCTCGGGGTCTCACTCCCTTCGACATGTCCCAGCAGCAGAACTTGCGCAGAGCAGGGCACTGAGCAACAGCTGCCTTGGGGGGACTCGATGGAGCTGGAGAGCTGCATAGACGAGTGCTTGCAGTTTCAGCAGAACAGGATAGTACCTCCTTGGACCCACTGGCAATGCTCTCCATAATGCAGCCAGGATGCTGTTGGCCTTCTTTGCTGCAAGAACATGAGCTGGTTTGTGTTCCACTTGTCCTCCAGGCCTGCAGAAGCCTTCCCACTGAGCACCTGGGCAAATGCCTCGTGCCTGTGTCTCAGAAGTACAACTCTGATGCCACTTCCACATTTACACTTCAATAAGTACAAGTGCAGTACAGTACAAAAGGGTGTAATTACCATTTCAGAAAAAAATTAATGTTAATTTGACGTTGCATGTTATGGCTCTGACAGCTCTGAGGCTTTTGTGAAGTAAGTGTCAAAGAGACATTGCAAGCAAATACATGTGTTTGTTTTCTTTTCTTAAACCGCAAAGAAGGACAGGGAACAAGCTGAAGCAGAGTGGGAAAATGGGCTGTTAAAGGAGGGGGGCAACATCATTACAAGGCAGTTGGTGATTTTCAGAACAGGGTCGTGTGGGAACGACTCTTGTTTTGCAGGCAAATGGGAACTAAAGTCCTTGCAGAACAGAACTGATCACACAGAGAAGACACTCCTAGGGCCCTTCTAAACCTAAAGCCTTTGGGTTTTGTTTATTTATTTATTGTCATGAAAACTCACTAAACTTTTTTTTTTTTTTTTTTTTTTTTTTTTTTTTTTNTTATCTTCCCTATCCTTCCATCTGTCTACTGCCTCGAAAATAATTGGAGTTTTCAGCAAAATTATAAAAAATGCCCATAGATCCTTGGGTGTTCTCAGCCAGATCTTCCTCCTAGAGAAGAAAGCACGTGGCATAAAAAGCAAACACATTTGTTTTGCTGTTGACAGCACACTGACTTGTGCCTAAACATTTCAGATTGAATCAGTTCCAGTGGGTCCAGCACTAGACAGGATGGAAGATGAGCCTTGCAACACCGAGCAAGCAGAAGCAGTCAATAAATATTTCAGTTCTGCATTTGGAAACTAGATGTATGATGTATTCACATCCTACAAGGATAATGAAACACTCCACTTTCCAATGGCCCTAAGCAACGTTTGATTGCACAGAAAGAGTTCAATATAATTAAAGAGGATGTTAAACAACATCTACTCAAGTCAAACATTTTAAAACCCGCAGCTCCAGATCATTTACGTACAGGACTATTAAGAGAAGCATTTCAGAACATTCCAGAGCTTGTTACAATTTTTAAGAAACTGTGTACACAAGATAACTGATTCAGGCATGAGATGCATTTAAACCAGAATTTTCAGCCTCCTAAGGGAATGCCCTAATCAGCAGATGCTTGGCTCTCCCAGCATTATGCTGACACAGTCTTTCTGCCTGGTATCACTTCTTTTCTGTTTCTCCCCTCCTTTCTTCAACAGCCAAACAGCTTTCTAAAGGACTTGTCTCTGTCTCAGACAGAAAAGATATTGGCTATCAAAACCTGCCCCTCTGTATTTCACTAGCCACGCACTTGCACCAGTCAGGTATCCTCCAGGGAAGAGCCAGGGATGCTGGGGACAGAGGCAGCACTTCTGCTCAAAGAGCAAGGGCGGGAGGAGACCTGCAAAGCAGGACTGGTGTGAGCTGTGCCCTCCCATCTTGTGCCAGGAGGGTGCTGGAAGGGATGAACATACAACCCATCCGTGTCCAGCAGCTGAGAACACCAAAGACAGGTTGTTTCTGGAGGATGGCACGTCCAGCTGGGGAAGCATTTGAAGCCTAGACTACGACCCCAGCGTTGCCTTTTCCCTTCCCAGCCCAGGGAAGTCAAAGTCTCTTCCTCAAGACTACAGAGACACTTGGCTCGTTCTGACACCTCTCCAGGTTAAGGAACATCCTGACTCTGCTCTAGTTCTGCGTTTGCAGCTGACATCCATCTGGCTCACCCAGAATAGTTTCAGCATTTCCAGATGAACGCTCCGGTTTTTGCCAAAAGCCATTAAGAAGCCGAAGTGCCAGCATGCACTCACTTTTCACTGACACTTCCACTTTTAAAAACACAATGTTTCCAAGAGAAAACTGGCAATTTCTACCAGCCCCATTTGTCACAAAGTCTAAATCAACAAATATCTAGAGATATTCACAACATTCTCACTCTGCCCTGCTCAAGGCCTCACTGCCTGAGCTGGGCTGTCGTGCTGGCCCCCCTAAGTCCTTCCCTGCACACTCCTACCCTGTATCTCCAGGGTCCCCACCATTCTACCCCATCTATTATCTGCTGCTGTGAATCTTTTCTTGCTTGGCTATCAGCCAGCCACCAGCATGTTTAAATAATCTCCTACCTTTGCTCAATTCAGCCCCTCAGTGAGTAATTTATTAAACATCAGAGAGACAGTTCAGGTGACCTAGATGAACTTCATTAACATTGTACAAATAATTCAAGATTTCTAACCAAAGAAGCGAGCCTTGCAAACTCTCATTTCGATTCATAACCAGCTTTGGTGCATTTGCCACATGGGGTCACGCGATGACCTTTTTAGGGGAGTGGTAGCTGGGGCAGAGATGTCCCAGATTTCTGCAGAGTGCTCCCAAAAGCACAGGACTGTGACCATGAAATCTTAATCAGTGAGTGCCCCAAATATCAGTTATTCATTCCTAAAGGAGGGTTTTCCTTGTAATTCCTTAGGGCACAGACTGCCTGGACAGAGGTCAGCCGGAAGATGGAACACCTGGAGGAGAAAGCTGCCCCAGTCCAGCTTCGGCAGTACTGAACCAGGAGTTCAGCGTAGGCTTGTGGCTCTTGTGCCCACATCAAGGTCAGAGTTTGATTTAAGTCAAGTTCGATTTACATATGCAGCTAAAATAAAGCAATGCTTTACAGAAAGCTGGATTATCCCATGCTCAATGAGCCCCTTTGGTGGTAAGAAACCAACGCAGGCAAGCAGCAAAATGTTGATGAATTTGCTGGAGCCCTGCGCTGCTTCTGGAGGGAGGAACCCAGGGCAGATAAGGTTCCTGTCTCGAGAAAAGGGACAAAGGTGTCGTGCGTTACAGGTGGATGCTGGCCATGGCGAGTGAGCCTGCGGTGACAGAGGGACTTTGGTGCCCCAGAGCACCAGCAGCCGCTCGGTAGGTAACTGGAACGATTCAGTGAATTCACTACAGAGCAGCTGATAAAATGAATTTTAAAAATGCACATATGAAGTCCACAGGACAGGTTAACCCTTGTTGGCTCCCACACTGCTTGTTTTTTCACACATTTATAGAATTTTGAGGTCCCATTAGTATCTAATGTGAACTTCTGCTCCACTCAGGCTGTGAATGCAGTCAGTAACTCCAGCACTCAGTGAGATGCCATGAAAGCTAGACAAAAGCGTTTCTTCTAGACCTCACTCACTGAATTATATAAAATGAGGAAAATGCCACTTAAAATTATGATTTTTTTTTTTAAATTCCAGTAAGCAAAAATTCAAGATTAAAAACAAAAGAAAATTTCTTCTTCAGAATAGGAAGGAAAAATTAGAATTTATAGATAAATAGGGGAAACAATAAAATATCCCTTTCAAATATACTATTACTCAGACAGCAATTACGTGTTTACACCAAGCATTTTGAAGAGCTCCATTTCAATTTGAGCATTCTGAGAAGCTTTTGCCTGTTTATGTAACATACACGTCAAAGCAAAAAGCTCTTCTGAATGGAAAACCTGAACTTTGAGAACATTGTAAGCTTTTTTCACTTTTCTCTCTCTCAAAAAAAAAAAAAAAAAAAAAAAAAAAAAAAAAAAAAAAAAGAAAAAAAAAAGAAAAAATGACCTTTTACTTTGAAAAGCCTTAATTGTGATCCACTTTTATCTTCAGTGCATAAAGTCCTAACGGAGAAACTTGAGAGCACACCGACTACGTCTCCCTTGTTAGTTTCTTCCATTGAGGTTAACAAGCCTGACTTTTAGAAATGTGTGATTTAATTCTGGTAGGACTTTGTCTGCCTCTAAGTAACAGGGCTAATGAGAATATCACACGTCAAGCTGCGTAAGGGAAAGGTTATCTTCTCTGACACGCCAAATCCAGCACATGTAACGCGTTCTCTTTTCCACCGATCTGGAGTTTCAGCGTGGCAAAAGCCTGCAAAAATAGAAATATTGGATGTGGCTAGGAGCTGTTGCTGGAAAAGTGTGCTGTGGGTGGACCTGGGCAGGATGACAGGTGTTTCAGTAATGACTGTCTGAATATCCCCTCTGATCTGGAATGACAGTAAATGGCTTCAAAAGGTACTTCTGAGCCTTGTCAGGTAGCCCATCAGCTTCCAGCTCTATGTCAGTGGGAACCACCCGTCTCTCTGGTTTCAAGAAGCTGTCCACCAGCAGCACATTTGGCCTGGCTGGCTGTAAACCAGAAGCTGTGAGGTTTTTTTAACCCAGAGACAAACTTCAACGCATATTCAAAATAATTCTCTTTGCAGGCAAAACCCCTATTTTAATTCTCTTTACTGGAAGGTTTTGTCTACTCTGCTCAAGGAGGAATAAATATCCTTGTAGCATTTTGGAATCCTAACTTAAGTTTCCAAAATGACTCAGGTGATCCACTTCACTGACTCCATGCCCATCTTTCTCTGCTTCCCAATGTCAGCTCTACTCATAAATCCCTCTGTAATTCGGAGCTACAGAAGCAGGTTTCAGGTATTACTTCTGTCATGCTCACATTAATGATTTACTAGGCCTTATCTACCAGAGTTAGTTAAGTATTTTTGATCCACTTTTAAAACAGATTTTTTTTTGAGAAGCTGTTATGAAGAAACCGAATTTTCCATAGATTATTTTTCTAGAAAAATGTTTCTCAGCTCCATATGGATTTCTTGGTTAAAATTCTTAGAAGACAGCTTTAAGCAGACAATAAAAAAGCTCAGTCTGTTCACACTAGGGATGAGATTGTCCCTGGCAGATGTGTATTAATCTACTCTTAAAATTCTCCTCAACATCTGAGGTTTTTAGGAGTGAGATCCTGCTGTCCCAGAGGGTGCAAGCATAGTTAATCCCGTCCCAGAGCAGGCTGTCCAGGTAACACCTCTGGTGCCCTCTTGGCTTTCTGCTTTTACGTTTGCAGCAACCTTGGGTCTCTCCCATCTCTCAGGAGCTCTTTGCCTGAAGCCTTGCAGCCTCCTGCCTTGAAGCAGTTCTGCAATCCACCCAGGGCAGCCAGCTCGAGCCATCCGTGCCATGTGAGTGTCCTACACCATCAGAGGAACCGGTGCTTCTCTCCTTGTTATCTGCACTGTGCGCATGGTGCAGCTATTCCTTGGGGTAGGAAGTGCAGCTTTTGTCAGGATGTGAAAGCCACTTCTCACCCGATTCCTGTAAAACCTTCCTCTGCACAAGGTGACTGAAGACACACAGTAACAGCCCTGAAGTTCAGGCTCGCACCAGGTGAAGGTCTCTCTGTTTTTGAAAGGATTCTGTCTCAGACGCAGAGGTTCTTTGTTGTCTTTAAACCCAAGCAAAAATTGGGTGCCTTGTAAACTACACAAATTAATTCATTAATTCCCCATCACATTTCCTTTCGCGGGAAGGCTGGAATATAATCACAAATATGTTAATGTGCCATTTGCTAATTTCTCTCTTATTCCATCTGGGGACAGTAAGATCTTCTCCTCTGATATATTTTCAATGTACTTGTCAGAATTATTAGATCTTGATGAAGAAACAAAGTTTCCTGTTTTTTGCAAGTAGTTTTTCATTCTTGTCCCTAAGTCTTCACATGAGGCAAATCAAGATAAACTGCTTCTTCCCCAATTAAGCCAAGACTGCTTCAGCTGCTGCTCACGCTCTATCTTCTCCAGATATCTGGAATAAATCTTTATTGTTGTTTCAAGATTTTTTCTTCATCATAATTGAATTCTAAAATTAGCCTGAGAGAGGGACAAACTCAATTTTGTGACTTTAAAGATTGCTCTTTCCAGCCATAGGTTGCCTAACTGCTGCTCACAGAATAGTATCAGGCCATTACCCTGAGAACAAAGAAATTAAGGGGCGAAAGATAGTCCCCTCTGTCCACTCAGCCCCTTCTACTGCTCAGAGACAGAGAAGCAAATTCCAGCCAAGGAGGGATTCGGAGCTTGCAGCCTGTGCAACACGAAGCCCTTGCCCAGCAAAGAAGCCCCCTGGCCTCCTGAAGAGAGGCTGCTTGTCCTCCCTGAGAGCACAGCAGCCCAGGTGCCAACAGCAGCGGTCAGTTTTTCACTGATTCCTCCTACAGTCACTAAGGGGAGGGTGGCTCCAGGGTGTGGAGCAGGCTGTTTCTTCCCTGGCTACACACAAAGGCAGCGAGTGAAGTCAGCTGGCAAAGCTTCTACAGCCTCCCACGCTTCCTCGCTCTCAGCCGATATCCAACCAGTACTCACAACCGGAGACTGTCAAAGTCCCCAGATTTGGGCTGTATGTCTGTCACAATGTTTTCTGAGATTTACATATGCCTCTGGCTCCTGTCCTCCAGGCAACCAGATTACTTTGATAAATTCACACCTATTAATCCATAGCCCAGGCCATGTTTCCCCTTACAAGCAAGACGGAATAGCTAATTAATTGCTCTTCTGAATCATTGGAGATCTCCCTGGCTGCAGAGGAGACAGCTGAGAGGTGCTTTTTATGATCATTTTTCCATTCTGTCTGAAGATCAGCCACGCTTGCCCCCATTTCTAACCTGCTCCATTACCTTCTCCAGGAGCCTGTAAATGACACGTGCAGACACTGCCTGGGGACAGGAACAGGGGATGGGGACTCAGGTGACAGCGCAGCCACTGACCTTCCCCATGGCTCTGGGAAAACCCTAACACATTTCTGTTCCTCATCTCTAAAGCAGAGATAATGCTATTGGTCTCCTTTCAAAGCACCTGTCAGCCGTGGAAACAAGATTTTAGTGTTCTTATCATTTTAATACTTCAGAATGTGTTTGTTTTTCTGTATTTGTTCTGTTCACACCACATTTTTGAGCTCGCTATCAGCAGAAATATACAGGCTTTAATATCTGAGGGAATTGATAGTAATGGGAGCTTTGTTACAATTTGCTAGGCTTTATGTCCTACTTAAAAAAAAAAAAAATGACTGATATGTTCAAAATTGGTGAAGTTATTTTTTGAGGGTTTAGTGGTGCTTAAATTATGCTTTGGCCTTGTTCTTCTCAGGGGTAGATTTCACCCAGGGTGAAACAGAATGATCTGGTTAGTGAGGATATAGATTTCAAATAGTAACTCCTACTGTTTAATGATCACTTAAACCTGTGCTATCATAATACATAATGGCTATTTCCCTTGAAGGTTTCCAGCCCAGGATTCAGCTTACCTATTACAGAACTAGGAGGGAGCACAGACACTGAGAATGCTTAAAGGTAGAAAGGGAAGAGCAGCTCCCACTGCATATCACAACACAGGAACCACCTCGCACACCCCCTGGCACACTCAGGAATTCAAGCTGCTTTGATTGTGGGATGATCTGGGGAGCATATCCAACCGTGAGCCATTACTGTGCTGATTTCTGCCCTGACAGAAGCATTAATTAGAGCTGTGGGTGTTGCTCTGTCCGATGTCATTCTTCTCCATAGACAAAGGTGAATTCCCTCATCTCACAGGCTTAAGAGTTAGAATCAGTTGGGAGGAAAAGACTGACTCCTCAACGAATACTTTGAAAGGACTGAAATTGGGCCTCCCTTTTCTCTCCAAATTGCAACAATTTCAGTTTCAAACTTCTTAATGAACTAAAAATTGATCACTTTCCTATCCATTAAACTCCCTGTTCTTTTACATCTTTATCTGATCCACTGTGTTGTTTAAGAGGAGGGAAGGGGGAGCACAAATAGATCAATAAAGCCAGAATAAAGGCAACAGCTTCATTTTGACAGAAATGAAAACATAATTTTTCATATTGATGACCCAACCAATAACCATGAGCAATGGCTTCAAAGAAACTTTTGCTGGCCAACAGGTCTTGCCCACCTGCCTTCCACAGCATTCCTGGAAGGCAGGCAGACAAGCTGATTGCTATCAGCCTTTGTTTCCATCAGATTTAACAGAGTAACTCGCTCGTGCAGCTATCAATTTCCCTGAGTGCCTGCAGCGAGCTGCCTTACCTGGCACAGCATGCAGCAGGGGCTCACAGCTTCCCACTGCAGAGTGCAGCGCTCAGGACGGCCCGTGCATGCTCAAACAAAACCAATTTTTGGCTCAGCTCAGGCTGTAAGAGGCCATAAGCACACTTCACCGCTAACAGCGACTGTGCCGATAACCAGCCTCCTCTACAGGAGGCTTCAGGCACGGGGCCAGAGATAATCAGACAAATTTGCTTTGGAGAAGTGAGGCCATGGGACTTACTGAGGAGGAGGTGGGAAAGCAGCAGTACAGAATGCTGGGGTGTTTGTACATGGAACATAAGGATGGGCAGTGTCAGCAATCCAAAGGGATTTCTGGTTTCTGTTGATTCAAATCATGCAGGACATGTATTTGGGGACCAGGAAATTCTCTCTTCTGCTCTTAAGGCAATTCTGTTTTTTCAAAAATTTTATTTTTGGGTGTGCCTGGAAATATTTGCTTGGAAGTGTTTAAAGAAAACCCTTACACAATGTGTCTGCTTCCCACATACATTTTTGCTGTCTTTCTTCCTCCTGCCCTTTGCTGCCAAAAAGCAGTTCTCACCACAGATACATATTCTCTGAAAAAAATTAAATAATAAAGAACAAAACAGAATCTTGCTAGTGAAAATGCATGCCATTGCCACAAGGAAGGTGCAACTTGGATGTGAGGCTGTTCTTCATTTCTTCTCTTCTCTGGACTCTCTGGACCAACATCCCTCCCCTGACACCTGGGGACCTTCCTGCTGTATGCCCCCCTTCCTGCTGTGTGTCCACCTTCTCGCTGCATGCCACCCTTCCTGCTGTTCCCACCTTCCCACTGTGTGCCCACCTTTCTGCTCAGCAGGGAGGAAGCTGCTTCCAGGGCAAGCATTGGCCCAGGGCCCTGCTCACTTTTTTGAAAGGTTTTTTTTGAAAAGCAGCTGCTGTTGTCAGAGTAGCTCTAGCTATTGGAGTGGTGCAACCCAGCACTGCCTGCTCACAGCAGCCCACCCCACAGCGCGGGTGAGCCCCGAGCAGGACATCAGAACCACTTACCCCACAACGGTGTCTTGATTCTCAGCATCATTTTCTGCAATGTATTTGGTGTTTGGAATTCGTAGGTTAAACTCACCATTCTGATCAATACAAATACATCCCAAGAGCTGGGCAGCCTGCTGGGACTCGGGGGTAATGCCATTGGGATGGGAGGAACTGAACAATTTCTGCCTCCTGAGTCTCTCTGCAAGGTGTCCTGGTGGCCATTGGACTGGGAGGAGGAAAAAAGTATTCAAATGCTGCTTCATTCTCCTCCAGGATTGAAAGGATCAATAAAAAGCATTGAGGAAAAAAGAATTAAAGAGGAGAAGGAAACCGAGATGAAAAGCTAAGAGGCTCATTTTAATTCTTGAACTGAATAAATGGCACACATGGCTGCTGCTCCGAAATGCTTTAAACAAAATGCTCCATGCTTCTTATTCTGTTTCCTCAGAATACAAAGAATTGTTTAAATGAAACACCACTTCCATAAAATTACTATTTATTTTGAATTTCAGCCTCAGACTGAGGGCAAACCACTGGTAGAGACATGAGCTCTGTGCTTCATGCTCCCACCTCGGCTACAAGCACCACCCGGTGAGGCCATGTCTGTCCTGTCAGCCTTGAGAAAGGACTTCCACCCACCAAAGACTACAAGGGTGACAACCGACCAGCTGCTGTCAGTAACGGTGTTTGCTTGGTTATCATGTCCCTTAAGGGAAAGAACATCTCCTGAGACCTCTTCTTCTGCTCATTCTTGCTCCTTTCTCCTTCCTGTCAATGCCTGAGTTAAGATACACATCTATTTCAGCTATTTGAAATAATCAAAAATTGCTAGGAAAAGCTAAATTTCCAGACAAAACACTTTCAGTGAGAGAATTCATAATGCTCCATTGCAGAAACATCAAAACAAAATAATTTCAGCTCCTCAGAAAGAAGCCCACCCCTATTTCTGTACCTTTTTATAGCAGTCAGAAATTTTATCAAATTTGAGATGTATTTTTCAACAGTTCCTGAGAAATACACAGAAAGATGTGTTTGCTTATAAATGGCACATCTGATAGGTGAGAGTTGTGTCCAAGCCCTGTTACAGGTCACTTGAGAGAGGCCGACCAGTGCCCACCCCAGCTGGCTGGGAGCTGCTGGTGGGAGCGGAGCTACTTTCAGCTTGCAGCTCTGCACACCCGGGCTGCTTCCCTCCATGCCCCGTCCCCAGAAGGAAGGCCACACACTCCTAAGGCTGTATACTAAGGAGGAAAAGACATGATGCTGTTCTGTGATAGCGAATATGCATCCTCTCCCAAAACTAAACCAAACCTAGGCTCAGTACCCTGACCACCACCTTTCACAAGCAGAAATGCCTCTGGAGAGGAAGAAGAACAATCACGTGAGTTGAAGGCAGGAATTTATGCAAGAAGTATGATGACACTGCCCTCAGAGTTAAGCTCCTATCTCAGCCCTGCAGCCTGAGCTTGTCATATCCTTAAACAAACAGCAGGATAACCCTCCTGGCTCAGAGCACGCTCAATTGGCATTGATATTTTCTCTGCTGGTAAGAAAGTTTATTTTATTTCTTTCACCTGTAACAGAGAGATGCTCAGATACTATAGCAGAGAAGTGTTTAAGTGCAGGTACACATACAGAAAAATAGAATGAGACAGACAGATAGAAGGTAAGTTATAAAATAGAACAAGATGTAGAATCCTATTAACCTAGAGAAGAAATAAAGGCAGGCTCTTCCCATGTCAGCAACAGCGAGACTCCAACAAGGAGCTGCAAGGTCAAAACCACTGATAGATGAGCAGAGGAGGAAGATGGAGATCAGAAGCCACAAGGCATTCTCAGATCAAGCTCTCAGGAGTGTGGATGGCTATAAAAAGGCCCAGAGTTTCTTGCGGCCATGTGCCCGGTCACCCCCTCTTCACAGGAGCTTCTGTGGCTGACCTTCTGCTGTTGCTGATGAAAGCCTGGAGGAAGGGAGTGAGGC
Organism: Alectura lathami; assembly: GCA_013399715.1. Classification (NCBI taxonomy): domain Eukaryota; kingdom Metazoa; phylum Chordata; class Aves; order Galliformes; family Megapodiidae; genus Alectura; species Alectura lathami. The sequence continues at coordinate 107,463 of VXAV01010889.1, forward strand.
CACTTACTTATACGTATTTTTTCCCTATTAAAGCATCCTGCTTAGGTAATAGGCTCCAGAAAGGGGAAAAATGTCCCATTAATGAGGAACCGATAGAGACTTCTCAAAGCTCCTGACAGAGCTAAAGCTATAAATTCTCTGAATTAACTACAGTGGAGTTATGGATGCAAGTAGGAACACAGCCAGGAACGAATTAGAAGAATTCAGCCTCAAATTCATCAGCGTCCCAGTTAATATTTCAGCCTCTCAGTGGCTCAGAAATGAGGAGGGAGAGAACAGAATTGACACTAATAACAAGGCTGTTGAGCACTCTCTGTGAGCCGCATTGGCAAGGAGCTGGGTGAGAGGTGCAATAGCTCACAGAGTGCCGCCCGCCTGTCGTCCCTCCCGCAAGTGCTGGTCCGAGCCACACGTGGCCCTGCGGAATGAGGGGAGCCCTGGGGCTGCTTTGCTCGGAGCCTGGGGGAGAAATACGAGAGCCAGGGAAAATGTGCAGGGCTGCTCCAGAAGCAGTTTTTCCAGGGTTTGTGGGTTTGTGTTTATCCGCAGGAGAACAGGAGGAGACAGATGTAGAACACTAACAAAGATATTTCAGAATGAACTATTCAGGGAAAGGAAAATATTTTGCAGTGAAAGTTAAAAGCTTTTTGCTTACAGCCCAAGCTGGTCCATTATCCCAGCACAGAAGTGTTTCACTATATTATTGAAACGGTTCTTTGGCCAGGTGGACTGAAATGTTTCATTTCAATTTTCCATCATGGTAAAAGATCCTCCACCACTGTCCCTTACATTTAATTTAAATGCAGGCCCATGGTTATGTCTCTGGGCTTTAACAATATTTTAGTCAGTCTTTGTTAAAGATGCAAGGCGTATTTTTCATATTTATTCATGCATCTTAGGAAGAAGAAATATCAAACTATGTACGAAATAATCCAGATCAGGGAATTTTCTCACAACCAGCTGAAGTGGGATCCTTCCCTCCTTGTTGTGGCCATCCAAAAATGTAAATGCTCTCTTCTGAACAAGTTATCTGTGCTCCCTTGGAAGAGACAGGCAGCTCTAAAGCATGATTTACTTCGCACACTTAGACACTGACCCCAAGAAAGAAGACGTGCCTATTTCTCTCTTTCAGCTTTCACACAAGTCCAGACAATCACTGCAGACTGAACTCCCACACTATAGACATCTAAACTTAGATTCAATGACTTCCCTCCCTTGAGACTGTCGCCTATCTTTGCAGGTTACGGGTCTCCAGGCACAGAAAAAAAAAAAAAAAAAAAATCAAACTCATTGCTTTTATTCACACAAATGTTCTCAGCTATGGCACTGGACAATTCAGCCAGCCCTAATGAACACCTGCCTGTTTGTCTCAAAGAAAGCATGCTGAGGTGTAATATGCTGCTCAGTAATTCACTCAAAGCATTTGAAGGAAAATAATTCACTTTTTTTCAAAGTGTTAATAACAGGCTCATCTACTTTGAAAGCACACCTGAAATTAAGGGTAGCAGGTGTGGAGGTGGAGGGGAGAGATCAGCTACCACCCTTACCTTTGTTACAAAGAAGTTGCTGTTTAATTAAAGATGTAGCTGAACAGTGCCCCAGTGACAGTTCTGCTGGCATCTTACTGATTCCTGGCCACAGTGAGCAATCCACCAATCCCCAGCGGTGCCATTCACTGATATCAGAAGTTGGAAGGTCAGAAGGAGTGTGTGCATGCTCCCAAAAGCTTTACACCCTGGGCTTGGTGCACTTCCCAGGTTTTCATCTGCTCTACACTCACTGACATTTTTCAGATGAATCTAAGCTTTGAAGAGCTTAAATACCTGTTGAAAACACCAATTTCTTTTCCAATTCTGCATTTCACCCAGCGTGCAGAACTGGAGCCACAGTAAACACATCCTGACTATCAATAACAACTTCGGTCCTGTCTGAATGAGCCCAAATAGCACAGTGGGGAGACACTTGCAGTCAGCGTTTGCAAAGGTTGGCTATACCGTCACTTTTCCTACTTTGTGCCACTTTGCATCTCCTTTCTACCAATGAAGAATTCTTGGTGCCTTCCCATGGGATTTAAAGCACACTGCTGTGCGTGGGGATGCAGGCAGAGCAGCCGTTGCCTTGCAGGCACAGGTCATCTCTCCAGACTCAGCTGTGCAGCAGAGGCTGAGCAACCTGTGGCTCATCATCTTTGCTTTCCCAGTGGTTGTAAAGGGAATCTGGATTTTGATGAGAACGCTTCAGACAGCAGGTGTGCGGTGAGGTGAATCCCACACCTTTGTCTCCCAGATTCTTTGCTTAGCAGAGCAGGTGTGAATGCACAGTAAGAAACTACATTGCATCCTGCTCAAGGAGAAGCCCTGATGTGGAAAGTGGATACTCATTGGGGGTTCGGCTTATCGCTGGGACATCCAGGCTGTGCCGCATGACAGAACACTTGCAGGTCTCCAGAGCACACAACTCTGCTTTCCTGTGGGCATCACACAAATGGCAGCACGCTAACTGCTCTCCACTCACTCCCACAGACCATCCTTCAGTTTCCATTTGTGTGTAATTTTCTTCTTCTCTTTTTTTTCCCCCATTCTAATCAATCCTTCAGATTTTATATCCAGCACCCTAGAGATGATGGCTCCCTGATAGGTGTAGCAACATAAAGATAGGGGAGTGCTGATGTCAGTAATGATGTATAATGTTGGCTCTTCTGCTCTGGGATCCAGCTTTATCTAGCTGCTTCTCTGCTCCAAAGAATTATCTATTTAACATCCTCAGATGTGCTTTGTTTTCTGTCTGTTCTTGATAATGCTGACAATGACAGACAACACAATTTTCTTCTGCAGGCTTCAAATACAGACTCACCAGACCTGGCTCCATGTAGCTGCCTGAGCAGATGACTTGTCAGAGCTTCGCTGCAGGAGCAACAAATTGTTTCTCATTGATTTCAGCTCCTTCCCCAGCTGGGGATTTGAAATTGGAGGAGGCTGTAGCTAGAAAACATGCTCCTCAGCCTCCAAAGGACAATTACCAGTTGGTGGCCAGATCCTGAGGAGCAAATACATACTCTGAAACTTCAGAGGTAAATAAGAGATAAGTACCTAGGCACACAGATTAGATGACACTAGAAATTGCTGTTGTGGATGGGTTTGTTTAAGAACTACCAGTGTCAAGCATAAATACACACAATAATATGCCAGGTGGTAGCTCTTCCCCAGCAATCAGGATATTGCCTGAAAAATCATACGGATTTAGGGGATTTTTAGTAATACATTTCAGGTTCTGCTCATTTGCACTCTGGTTTCTGGCCAAGTAGAGGGTGTGTATCTTATGACGTCAAGGCTTTCTCCACTACCACATAGAAATGTTTGGAAGGGGAGAGTCTCTCTGGGTGCTGGAACTAAAAGTACAGGCTTAAAAGCAAAACACAGTAAAACATTCCATTCAGTATTATAAGATAAAAATAAGAAATTTACAGTTGGCAACTCTAAAGAACTGAACTTCTTCCATGAAATTTCAGCTTAGTGAAGACTAAAAATATTTCATTTAAATAATACCTTTTTTTCTTTTCTTTTCTTTTTTTTTTTTTTTTTCCTGGAGAAAATAAATATGTATGTGTTGGTTTCTTTCCTAACCTGAAACTTTAAGCTGATCCACACAAGTTTTAGGACTCTTTTAGCTGCTGTATCTGTCCTTAGTCAAAGCAACAAAAAGGTGAGCACAGCTCCGTAGTGAGGACAAGCTGACAACAATGAATCACACAAGCCTTCAAGATAAGGTACAATAATAACAAAAATTATTATAAAATTTCCATTAACCAGGAGGAGGAAGAGGAGAGAGAAGGGAGAAAACCAGGGACCAAATCCATATTTAGGCAGGTATGTCATTAATTGTCCCAATATGGATTTTAGTTACTTTTTGACAGTCTTCCATGTCTGTAGGGTGGACCTACAGTATTTTGCTTCCTGTTTGAGCCAGCTCATTGAGATTACATTTTCGCATACACAGAAACAGTGGGTGTCTTTCACAGAGATGGATTTTCCTCTCCCTTCTTTTTTTTCCTCTCCTTTTTTTTTCTTTTTTTTTTTTTTTTTTAAGAGAACTACATCAGTTGCTCAAAGCTAAAGGAATGTCAAGGGCCATAAAAAACTTTACTTAAACTCTGCCTGTTTCTCCAGGGAATGTGTCTAATCCTGGCTTTGTGACCTCCCTATGCACAGCACCAAGAGAAATGCTCCCAGCTTACTGTTCTAAGTTTTCATTTCATAATAACCTTTCACAAAGGATCAAAGAGAGAGCATCCCAGATAGGCTGAAAAGAAACAGACAGTGGAAAATTGCTACAGTACAATCTCTGTCCTGCATTGAATCCATGAGAAAAATAATCCCTTTTATTAGATTTTTCTGCACTAAGCATCTTCTTGATGATTGATGTTGCTGGCAGTCCAAGAGCTCCCTCTTCTCCTGCTGCACAAACAACGAGGTGAGGTACCTCACTGTTTGGAGGCAAGGATCTTCTGTGGCTAGGTAAAACAATGATCCACTTCATTTCACTTGGGAATAAAGGAGGAGGGAACAGCCCAGGTGGGCAGGCATCTCTCCCTGAGCAAAGTCCCCCAAGCTCCAGATCCCACTTCTGGTGAGGACTTTGGCCCTGCAAGAAGGCACGGTGCCACCCTGCTACGTGGCTTCCTTGTCACTAACTGCAGAGCTAGAAGAGACTCCTGGGACTAGAGCCTGAGCTTTAGGGGGGAGCAGTGTTCCCTTAAATCATTTGGGAAACCCCACCTAGCATAACAGCATTCTCCTACAAACTCGTGACCCTGAGACTGTCCCTCATCCTCTGGAAGACAAGGAGGGCTGAAACACTTTGGGGATGCAGCAGCATCCTACACCGAAGGTATTGGATTTGCCTCATGTAAGGAACCGAGGAGAGAGGGACATTGCTAACTGTAAGCCTGTTTTTCCACACCAGCACCAGCCAAGCAGATCCTGCTGCCTCTCTCTTCTCCATTTCCAAACCAAAACATGCATACATACATTCATGTACATGTATCTTAACGACAGACAGGGCCGCAGCTCAGCTCTGCTAACACAAGCACATTCTGTGCATCCCTGAGTCGCAAGAAGCAGCCACGTGCCAATGCTGAAGAGAAGAACCGTGTTCCCACAGCTTGCCCATTCCCACTGCCACAGCCCTCCTCTTCCAGCACCAGCACACCAGTGGTGACCCTACAGTCAGTCACCAGGGGCCTGATCCCATTAATCAGGCAGTTTGTGTTGCACTGGGTGAGGTTCAGCCTGGGTGGGCTCTCCAGGCTGCCTCACGCCACACCCTTGGCTCGTTGGTGCCAAGGAGAGGGCTGTGCCTGTGGCAGGAACTGCTGTCATGGGACGGGGTAAGAGCGAGATTTGGGGGTGGTTGTACCGACTGGTGCCAGAAGTACAGCTGAAAGAATGCCCTGAGTCTAACCAAACAGATCCCAAGCACCACAACACTCAGCTGGAGAGCTGTGCTTAAAATCTTGAATTGCTCATCTCCACCACGGCAAGCATAGCTCCGGACTGAAATTATGCTAGAAACCTTTTTCCAGACACATACACTCTCATCCAGAACAAGAGACGCTGTTTGGCACACACACTAACACCCGTGTACACGTGCACTTGCAGCCCATCTTTCCTGCTCCCTCCTTTCCCTAAATTTTTGGGTTACAGCGCTAATTGTCTGTAACTAGTACAGGTGCCCACACACAAACAGGCTGTCTCTCTCTTACACGTTAGGAGTAAACTAACAATACATGTTTGCATGATCAGAGGTGTGGAGGGTTTGGGGACTAGGTGTTTTTTCTTGCCACCTTGCTGGTTTTGCTGCTGAAGTGTGAAATTTCTGTGTGTGTCCATTTCACGCGCTGTCATGCACAGCCACTCACCTCTGAGCCAGGCCTGTCCACCACGGAGCCTCCTTTTTAATTAATACAATGTCTCTCACTTTGCTTTCTATGCACCGAAACTCCACCTTAGCTCTAGGAACATGCTAAGGGAGGCCTGGTAAAGGAGAGGGGCACTTGAGAGATGACCTGATTTTCTCCTTCAGCAGACCTGCAGGATGGGCTCTCAGACCTCAGAAAAATTGCTGAGGCACAGGGAAGTGTATTGCTGAGGTGTGTAAACCTGGATGTGGCTGTCCTTCAGGCTGAACTGTCCAGGCAGCACAAAGCAGTTGAAATCAAAGCCTTGAAGTGAGACATTTTTAACGGCTCCAGAATTAATGGCCATGATAAGTCCTCCCTGATTCATCTGTGGATCCAACAGCAGGACTCTGGGAAACATTCCTCTAGACCATCCAACGTATTACAAGTGAAAAGCAAGACAAATTTTCCAGGATGTCTAAACTCCACGAGAAGGAAGGTTTTCCCAACCCAGAGATCTGCCTGAAAGTAGCTTTTGTCCTCCTGACCTCCTTAGGTAGTCGCTGAGAGTGGAACCGTGTCAGGCTCTGGTTCTGCTCCCAGGCTGCCTCATAACTGCGGTATGACACTGAAAGACCCCAACTTCCCAAGGCCATTTCCCTTCTAAACTAAACTAAAGATACTTCACAAGACCCTCCAGGGGAGGAGGAGGAGGGCCAGAGCAAATAAAAGGCTGAAATCTTTGTGCAAGGAGAATTTTCCGGAGAGCTGCAGGAGTACACTGGGACAGGCCCATCCACCACAGGGGACAGCCCAGCTTCATCACCAGACGGCCAAGCCCCTGGTAGATGCTACAAATTCCTGTCTCACAAGCAATTTGCACTTATTGTCAGGTACTGAATTCAGCTCTTTTTCCTTTCTCCATATTCTCCCCTTCTCACTGCCTCTCCTCTACCTTCTATTTCCACTTTCTCTCTATTTCCACTTCCTCTGTTTTTCATAAGGAAAAAAAAAATAAGTGAGAGAAACCAGAGCTGAGAGCTAATTCCACACCTTTACACTGAGAGTCAGAAGGAGCTGCTACTTTCTGTCCTTCCTCAGATCACTTATTTTCCTCTCTTCTGGATGTGCCCCCCATTCAGAGATGTTTTAGATACAGAACTAATTCTTCCTAGTTTCTAAAAATGGGGCTCCAGAGAAAGAGAAGCTCTTTTGTGGGGAAAGGAGCTGATCTGTTGTCCAGCTGTTCCCCTAGTCCATCCGTGACTGGAAGACCTTGTGAAAAATGAGCACCCATTTTTCTCCAGAGCCCCATAAGAGAAATGCCCATACAATGCCGTTGGCGTTCCCCCCAGATCAGATCAGATGACTGAGCTTCCAAGGGATTTAAAACCGGGGGTAAAACTCACATTTGCACTGAGATCATCCTCTGGGGAAGGGCACTCCCAGAGTCCATCAAACCCTCTGCATTAGAAAATGGTGCAGCTTGGGTGAGCACATCCAGACCAATTTGTGTCTTGATTCCATGGGGCCAACACAAACTCTTACTTCTGCCATTCTTAGCTCTTTAGCTATTGCAGAGATATTTCAGGGTTTGGGGCGGGGGATGCAGTGACTTCTCTTTCCATTTTTGGAGTGAATTTTCTTTCAGTCCCTTCGTACCATCTAGTGGAAGACTTAGGTAAGACAAGATTAATGCCTAAAAATACCTGGTGGTGTTAGGTCTTGCATGTGCACTTCTAATTAAATGCAATGGTGATGAAGGCGATAAGTGAAAAGCTCTCAGGTCATACAACCAGATAATCACCTCGGTCCAGAGATGGAAAGTGACAGGAAATTCAGAATGTCTGGGGTTTGTTCTTGATTTGCAGTAGGAAAAGCAGAAACATAAAACATAAAATGAAAGAAAGGTCAGAAAAAAAATATGAGGATGAAAGTGATTTTGGAAGTGTGGATGTCTTTGGTCTGGGAGCTGTGAAAAATACAGTCCCAAAGGGTGTTTTAGGCCAAAGATAAATCTTCATTTTCACTCCCTATGCAGTCTGGAATTTTGTTGCTTAAGGAACTACGCAACTGCCCTGTGAGAGACGATGTGTATCTTCAGAAACCTTCAGCACAGATGGAGAGGAGACTAACAGCCCTGTCTTAGAGCAGACGTGGAAGTTGAGGCACAACAAAAGGAGCCAGAAAGCTCCAGTTCACGCCGAAATCAATCCCAGGCTAGAATGTGGAACTTTTGAGTGGAACTTTTACCACCAAATTCCCTTGCCTTTTTGTTTTCTACCCCTCTAATAGCTTGAAAAGCAATCAAATCAGGAATTTGCATGGCCACATTAAAAACGCTGTCTCTGTCCAGTGCTGCCAGAGGAGTCAGATCCTCTCTGGAGGTTTCCACAAGCTTGTATTTTGGTCGTTTGAATGCTGCTCTCCACAGAGGGCTGCTTAGCTATGAGCAACACAGGGAAAGCAACAGATATGATGGAAATCTTTTGACAAGTTTACATGACAAAACATACAATATTGTCAAAACGGCTATTTCCTATGAGAAGACTCTAAACTAAAGCTTCTGAATCAACATGTTGAAATTTCAATCTGTCAAAAATGACATTTCTCTTAAACTAGGTATCAGTTTTACTCAAAACAGACATTTTTCAGGTTGATGTTTCCAAACCAACATTTTCCTGAATGTTTAACGCCACTAAAATGTCAATATTTTGGCTTTTCATCCAGTTAGCAGACAAAAAGGAATGTCAAAATAAAGGAATTTCTACTTAGACAAATTTCTTTTTTTAGTCCTGGCTAGTGAAGGAGGTGGCAGCCCGAGGACAAACCTTCCCTGGGGCAGTCAGAGCTCTGAGCAGGGCAGGCCCTACCAGCTGCTGGAGTTGGAGAACTGTGACGTCTGACCAGGTGCTTCCTTCCTCTGTGCTCGCAGACCCAACAGAGAGGCTGGGAGCTTCCAGCATAGCCGCTGTATTGGTAAACACAAGGACTGCAGCCAGAGACCTCCAGAGAGAAGTGTGTCCGGAGCAGATGTGGCACCTTAATTTTTGAAATCCCTTCCTTTTTTTAAGGTCTCTGAGAATGTTATAAAAGGAGCCATTGGCCTTATCTGCACCCTGCACAGCAGGAGCCCTGCTCAGCACACCAGAGTGCTGCCCAACCTGCTGCCACCACAGCTCTCCTCCGGCTGCACAAGGCCATAGCCACCAGCCTGGGCGAAGCAACCTCCTGAGCCCCTCGCTCATCCACGACCCCAGATGCCACGGGCACTCATGGCAGCTGCGTTCAGTCCCCGAGTCCAGCTCCAAACTGACTGTGGGATGTGGCTGATGAGCTCTGGCAGCTCTGCTGCGGTTGGTTTAAGACTTCTCTCCCATCCCAGAGCAGAGCTGACAGCAGGAGCACATCCATGAGCTACAGGCCTCGCTGTTCTCAGCCCCGTGTATTAGCTTAAGCTGCTGAAGAAAGTAAGTTTACATAAATATTTCAGACAGAGGTAAAGCAATGTCATTCCTGCCAGTTCTATGACGAAGATAAGAGCACAACGATTTCTGACTTGGAGGTGGAACAGACTGTGGGGAAAAGGAAGATCTTAAAAACTCCTCAGCTGATTGCTTCAGGGATGTGAATCAGCAACACGCAGCTTGAAACCATGAATGAGAATCTCAAGAGTCCAAGTCACCCTGCAAATGAAGATTCGACTCCTAAGTTAGTGTTAGGGAATTTACTCCAAGCCCCAAACCATGTTCCAGATGACAGAATCTATGCACAAACGTACTACAGCCACATCACTAGAGCGTGGCGTCCTGTGGCTCTCTACCCATCAGATATTATGAGACCAACCCAGCACAGGAGCAAGCACCAGTAAATGTTGGAACAGGGACAAACTACAGCCACCGAGCACTTTGTTTAGTTTGGGGTCCAGAGCAGTAAAGTACATGCTGGCCATATGCTGACCCACTTCTCTGAGGAAATTGCCTGAAAATAAATTGCATATCGATGACCCCTTTTGAAGATGAACCAAAAACCAAGAGCAAACACAGTTTTACAAAACAGCTTTTAAATGTGTCTCTAAAAAGTTATTTTTAAATCTTAACTCATCTAGCCCACACGGGCGTGCTAGAGGCCTTGCAATGCTGAGAACAGCAGAAATTCTCTTTACAGGAAAAAATCTTTCTTCCAAAGCCTGTTAGTAAAATGTTCTCAGGGGCCCTTCTTCAGATCTTCAGGACCAGAATTATCAGGCACAATCTTCCTATATGTTGCCATATCTGGGTTATTTCAGCAAGATCAAAGATGATTTTGCTCTTTACTACAAAGTACCCACTCAGAAACTCACACCAGTCCTTCCTACTTCAGATCAAACCAAACAAAGATACTTCACTTTAGTTGTTTGGACACCACCTTGTCCAGTACCTCCTGAGAGATTTAACTTGGTCATCCCATTACGCACCCTGGTGCTTTGCTAAGGCAGTTCCCTTTCCAAAATAAAGCTATATGGGAGATGTCACCATGGCGCCTGTGATTTCAGAGTGAGGACTGAGGCCAATCCACCTTTCTAGACATGAGGAAGTTAAGCCTGCCTTGCTCCTCCATAAGTACAGCAACTCCTCCTGCACAAAGCCCCCAGCCAAAGAGAAATCCAGCCCCCAGCAGCCCTCAACAACATTTAAGGAGCTGGGCACCTAAACACTTTTTAAAGGACTTTCCTGTGATGTGTTAGGGCAACAGGCAGGGAGGAACAACAGGGAGAGCAGGGCCGAGGTAGGGCAGATGGCTGGACAGTGCAGAGGGACGGCGGGAGATGCGCATGGGCAGGCTTAACCTGCAGGACAGGCGTGTGTCTTCAGAAGAAGAAGGATTCCTGTAGCACGGTGGTAGTTAAAAGCAATGTTCACGTGAGCTGATCGAAGCAAGGCATGAGTACAGAAACCTACAGGTTTCTGTAGGCTTTGATTTGTGGAATCAGTTCTGTTTAATGGTTTCTCAAATGCATCCTGACATTTATGTATGGTGTTCTGGATAGGAATGGGATTTATTCAGTGTCTTAAGAAGTCCTGCACGGGGACTACATTCTAGTATGACTTCCTACATTACAAGCACACAGCTCCTGAATCACCGTTCATGTAGGTCATGTAGGACACATACAAGCTTGCTGTAAATCAGGCAGCTCAGTAATGCTATACACAAATGTACTAGCTAACAGGATTTTTTGTGCTCAGGCAGTGCCATGGAACAAAGTGGGGCAGAAAATTACCATGCAAACTGTTTTTCATTAGGAACCACAATTTTTAACTGGAGAAATCTTTTAGCCAAAAATTTAAATGTGCTTTCGGAAATTAAAAATAAAACAACTTCCCAAATGTCAGAAAAAAAAAAAAAAAATTAGTTGCTAACTTTAATACTGTGGTTTTAAGATGCAGTTAGATTCTGTAACAGGAATTACAACTGTCTTCACTTCTCAGTTCTCCTTCATGGTCCCACCACAGCTATACGAGCACTGAACACCCAGCAGTGAAATGCTGGTGAGTGCTCTGAGGTACCCCAGATGCACGTCAAAGAAGGAGCAGAAGCCAACCCATCTACCACTTCCATTTCCCCTCCAGTCCCTGCCTGACTTGTTCATCGTCAGAATAGACTAGACCTCCGTGTTCATCTCACCAGGAATGCTACAATGCCATCTCTAGCTGTGGTCGGGACTAGACAGTTCAAAAAGGTGCGAGGAAGTCCTTCAGAGACACTCTTCACTTGAATATATATATATATATATACACATAAAATATCAATTTGTTATTTATTATCTGCTATTTCAGGTATGTGTTCACCCCCCATCTGATCATAAGGATTCTCCTTTGCAACTTTACTCGTTATAGCCTGTTACCCTCAAGTAATTTAGAAGTTATATGATTTAGCTGAGAAGGGAATATTTACTCAGCTCGAGTATAAAATAGGTGATGTAGAGTCATGAATAAATTTTAGCATGAGCACTACTTAGGGCTGCTTAAAGATACTGTGCATACCATTAGCCATTTCTCCAAACAAACACAGACAACCGCTTAAGACGTCTGCACCATGGCAAATCACTCAGGAAGGAGTTACACAGAGATTTTTCCCCCTAACTGCATGGCACGAAGAAGGCAAACGTAGCAATGGAAAGAAGCTGAATTCCCCATTTTAAGTTCTTTACTGCAAGTCAAACTGAAGGCAGACTGTGAACTTGGCTCAGAGGAGCCAGCTCCCGACAGGGAGCTCTGCAGACACAGGTGGAAATGAGCCCCGCCGGCCCCTGGATGGTGCTATTGTTTAACGGCTGGGTTTGCTGCTGGGTGAGCAGTTCAGACTTTGCACTCTCGTTCTGGTGTGAAAAAAATGAAAAGAGGTGGAAAAGAATCAGAGGAGGGGAGGCTGGAAGACAGGAAAGGAACAATCTGTCTGGGCGCTGAGATTTATGGATCAGGCAGCTCAGCACCTGAAATCAGTGATTTCTCACCTTGGGGATTTCATACTGCTAGAAATAGGCATTGCTGGGTCACTAGGCAGGATGAGCTAAGTGCCATGCTGTTGGGACTGCCACCCTTGCCTGTCAAAAAGGAGTTATCCAAATAAAAGGCTTGAGGGACTGCCAGGACTTTTCTCACTTTTGTAAGAAAGGAGCAGTAAGTGGAGCTGAGCAAGTAGAGCAGCAGAGAGGGCCGTAAGTGGAGTAAAAGATGTTGAAGATCAAAACAAAATCCTTCCAGAATACTCAGTTGCACACCAGAGAAAACCACACTTGCAAACATTTTCCTGCAAAAGAAAACAAAACCCAGCAAACCGAAAACAGGAGTCTGGTGAACACATGCCAGTTCCCAGAGAGGTGATCATCCTGCTTCAAATATGTCAGAAGGACATAATTCATAATTCATAATTCAGGAAAATAGGAGATGGGGTTGATGCTCTATAAACTCTGCGAAGGAGCAAAGCAACAGTTTCATCAGTAAAAGATCAGGGAGCCACCACATGCCCAATCCCTTTGCAGAAGGCAGCCAGCCTCCTGCTCTGTGCTGCTGCAGGCCAGGCCAATGGAAATGCCTGACTGCGTCCTTGCTAGAGGCAAATTTGCAGGAAACTGCTCGTAATCTGAAAGTTCTGTGGAGCGGCAGCAGTTCTGAAGCAGGCTGGAAGGGGAAAGTGACTGGAATCTGATTGAATTTTATTGATGTGAGAAATCACAAAAGGAATGAGAAATAGCAAAACCTAAGCAAAATTGTTTTAAAATACTAAATCTGTCACATAGGGGATATAGAATGCTAATCATAAAAGGTAACAGAACAAAGAGAGAGACTTCAAATTAGAAGATGTTAACCCAGGGAAGCAGAAAGATTGCTGGAAGATCTCTGGCAGAGGGAACTCCAGAAGGGTTGTACTCCTTCGTGTCTTCTGCTGCATCATGCCAGATGAAAGCCAGTGCTGCTGGAGAGAATGGGGAACACAGCCGTGCAAGAAAAGCAGGTGGTCATCCTAAAGAAGGGGCGACCCCACTTCAGTTTTGCGTTAAAATTGGTGCTCAGCCCAACCACACAGCCAAGGTAAAAGACAGGGGCCTTATATTGGGGGTGTCTTTCTACATGGTGCACCACAGCAATCGTCCCGTACTGCCCACAGCTTCGTCCCCCTGGACAGCACTTGGCACTCTTCCATTCTCCTCCACAGGACACAAAGCATTGCCTGTGCCCTGCGTTCCCTCTTTGGCTGCGGATCCCCCAGGCAGGAGGCAGTGGGGAGAGCTTTGGCACATGGGCTGGCTACAGCAGCCTTTGAGCCTGCAACATCCGTGACATTTAGCTAAAGCAGCTGCTTAGAAACAGTCTTCATAGAAACTTTTTCCCCCATTCTTCACCTAAAAGGACATAGGATAAAGATAATTTCAGACTTGGCTGTCAGTTCTACCTGGCCCAAGGTTTGCAGCTTTTTCTGCAATGGATGTTTTGATGCAAATTACATAATACAGTAATTTTCCTTGCTGCAAACAACCTGCATTCAAATTTGCTTTTACAAAAAGGGAATCAACAAGTTAAGGATAAAAGAATTCTGCTGATGAAAGGAACCTGGTGTACACAGACATAAGCAGATGAGGGGGGATTGCTCTTTGCCTTCCATCCTGCAGTGCCCGCAGCTCTGCCCAGGGTCCCTTCACGTCTTCCCTAAGACCAGCCAATCCAGCAAAGCTGGTGGAAAACCATGATACAGGAAATAAGAGGCACGCTGAACTGATTTCATGGAAGAGACAGCGTATCCATTTAAGGCTGCCAAGCTCACATCCTACTAGTAAGCAAAAAGGAGTTTATTGATTGCCTGGTCTGGAGCATCTCCGGACAGACCTGGCCCCCACTGCCATGCCTCACATTACAGAACTCCTCCAAGGGTACCGACTCCTGAGACGTGCAGCGGACACAGGAACCTAGGAGGATGATCAGGTGTACATGAGGCGGGCGATTCCTGGGTTAAAAAGCCGGCATTTTAGCTCCACGCAGGACGCACAGCCAGAAAAAACATTCTTCAGTGGTAGCTTGACAAAGAGATAAGCGCAACACACGGCGATTTCTATTAGCAGAACCACAAAGTCTTCTAACCTGCTGCTCTGTATTAAAGGTCATGCACCCACTGCACGGTAACAGATGAATTACTGGACCCCCACGGGCTGCTGGAAGAACAAGCACTGCTCAGACAGTGTCACGCCGTGCAGGTGCCAGGCAGTGCTGCTTGCTGGCACTGGTGGGTTACTCTGCGCAAAACAGATTGTTGGGCTCTGCAGCTCCAATGGCAGAAGCAGTGTCAGACTCAGGAGCCTCCAGGTTTATTCTGAGCTGAGAGGCTTTGGCTTTTCCTGCCTCTGTTACCAAAACTGAAAGAACAGCTTTTGCCAGGGCTATAACAAAGTGATGGAGATTGGGACAGTCCTTGACCAAGGGACTCTGCTCTCTCGATGTGACAGTGACAGATGGTCAGACATGTTCATTGGCTTTTCCACTTCTCTTATGGCAGATGCTGACTTAAAACTCCAAACCCACTGATACTTCCACTTTCCATCACAAAATGCCAAGTTTACAAGCAGAATGGAACTTCTTCATTTTCTGAAAAACTCAGATTTTCAGTGCAGAATATTTAGCTGAAAAATTGTCTTGCAGTGCAGCCTGGTTTCTGCTGCTGTGTGGTCCTTTGAGTTCTGTATCAAAAAACAGGGAGCTGCAACCGATGCTTTCTCTCCCCTGTTCCCTGTACTGAATAGGGGTTAGATTCCACGTTCTCACAGGAAACAAGCACAGAGTGGTTTGTCCCGAAGCTGCAGCATGTACGAGGTCTCTGCCTCCTGCTCAACCACTCATTTCCCCAACTGCAGGAACATAATTACCTTTACGCCTCTATTCTGCTGTCATATTCACCTGGGACAGCCAATCTGCTGCAAAGGTGGCAGAGAGGAGAGAGCAGAAATGAAAGCGGAAAAAGAGACAATCCTCAAAATGCAGCCCTGCCTGTGTATCTCCATCCTGCTGCTGAACAGCCCCGAGATCAGTGCACATGTGCCCTGGGTCCCCAAAGCTCCCAGTGAGCTCAGTTACTGCAGCCCTCCTGCAGTCAGGGTCTGCCTGGCAGATGCTCATCAGCTGTCAGCAGTTCTGCCAGAAAGCTAGGTGTGTGCTGTTGAGCTCACTGAACACTTAGATCACAGCTGATGAACTTGGTGGGGGGGTCTTCTTTCTGATATGATGAATAATTTATACATGATCAAAAGGAAAGAATGAAAACCCAAACTGCTCGTAATTTTTTCAAAGAACCAGCTGTGGGGTTCTTTAGTTATTACTCCTCCTGTGTGTTCAGCTGCTCACCAGAGGAAAAGCATGTCGTTCCTCGCTTTCTCCATCCATTCATGCACCCCCACACTCATCTCAGCCTTCCCACTGAGGCTGGCAGCCCTGTGCTTGTCACAGAGGAGCATCTCCAAGCTGAGCCCATCCCATGGGATGCTTTAAAAATGACTTAAAGAGCTCTGCAAGAAATGTGCCACTGCTTTGCTTTTCTGTGGCGTTTTGACAGGGAACTGCAGAACAGAGATCACATCGATTCAAGGTAATGATCTTCCTAGCACAGCCAAGGACAAACATGTCCTATTTACCTGGCTCTACCCTCTTTTCACAGGCAGCTGCTTCACAGGTTTTGGGTTTATTTTCCTGGCCATCTGATCCATTGTCCTTCTGCATAGATTCACATAGCAGATGTTGCAGGAATTTGGATCCACCAGATCCAGCTCCTTTCTTGATACTGCTGGTTTTCTACCAATGCCATTGATGGAAAACGATCACTACGTTGAAGTGTTGTAAGCCGTAGGAAGGCGAGATGTGCACTGGATTCACCTCACCTGACTTGATCTGAGAGACACAAGCACTGCAGGTATTTAGAGCCAGCCAAAGTCTGATCTCAGAGGCAATGGAGGGAGACAAGACAGACAAATTGCTTAATTCAGACAGTTTGGTATGAAGTAAAACCTGCCGTAAAAGTGCCCATTTCTCTCTGCTGTGCATGACCAGAAAGGCTGAAAGGCTTGATCCCTTTCCTCTCATAAAAGAAATCTCTTTTTTTTTTTTTTTTCCAGCCCATACTCTGAGGCAGGAAGGACTGAGTTCAGCCAGGATGGAGAACGCAGGCAAATATCCTCACACCTCAGCTTACCAGGAAAGTGACCCCTCAGAGAGGCTATTAGCTCGCCACAGTGGTGCTTTCTCCATCACTTCAAAGGTGTTAAAATGCTTCCTGAGCTGGAAATCCAATATATTTCTGGTCAGGACATGCACTACAAGATGAAGCAGATTTAGATCCTTGCATTAACACAGGTTTAATCAGCTCCATGTGCAAGTGGGAAAGCAGGTATCAATCCCAAAGCTGGACCCCTTCCCCACAGACATGGCACAGCCCTGACCAAGACAGCAATAGCGCCCTAGAAGGTGCAGCTTCTAGAGCACTAACAGAGTGACACAAAGCTCTTGGTGATAAAAATAAAAACAACAGCCAAAAAGGAACATGCAGTCTGAAGTGACGTCTCACTTTGTGTCTGAACCCTCCTATGGAGTTCAGCCCCGTGACCTCAGTGCACTCGGGGCCACTTGGCTCCTGCTTCCCTCTGGCTCAAAGCGGGGAAGGATGGGATGTGGCTGTGAGAGTTGGTGGCTGCCAGTTCAGCTTAGATCAGCTCCCATCAACCTTGCCTGCGGATGAGACACCCTGCCAGCGTGACAGGAGATGCTCCAACTGGAGTCTGCTGATTAATCAAAAAATCTCAACCCAAACACCAGCGAAGGAAGCTTTCTCACCAGGCACATGCAGATTCATTCCCCGCCTCTTGCTGCAGTGCATAAGGGAAAGAGGAATAACGCACACACAAGGGAGGAGAGCCACACTGACCATGCTCTGAGCAAGATGCTTTGTGCTGCATCACACGTCTGGCAGTGCACGAGGGCTTTGCTGATGTGGGTGAAGCTGTGCCTCTGAAGGAGTGCATTGGATTAGAAAACCTACAGGAGAACCTGCAGAGGCAGAGCTGCACAGGTATGCATTGGTGCAGTTATTACAGAGGGCAGGAGTAGCCCTGTGACACTCTGGTTCCCAGCTTGCCCTGGCATTACCCCATTCATAGCCACTTGTCCTTGAATCTCCAGGTGCAACTGACTGCCTCAAACTCCACCGGTCTCCAGCAATTCACCACGCAGGCTTCTCACATCTGCTTTCCTTTTGTCTCCTCCCAAAAATTGCTGTAGAGAAATATAGATCCACAGTTCTCTTCCTAACCCTAGATGGTGCAGTTTAGTTAGAAAGCCTCAAAAGACCAAGGAACACTGATTATTAGAATTTGAAAGGTTTCTTTGCAAGTCAAGGTGGGACTCGTGAGGAGGCGACAGCAAAAGTACAGGGGACAGCTCACACCAGGTGCAAGAAGTCGTGGTACAGTCAGTAGATTTGCCAGTATGTCCAGCTCTTGTCTGCCTTACACTGAC
This sequence comes from Alectura lathami, assembly GCA_013399715.1. Taxonomy (NCBI): domain Eukaryota; kingdom Metazoa; phylum Chordata; class Aves; order Galliformes; family Megapodiidae; genus Alectura; species Alectura lathami. The sequence goes on from VXAV01010889.1 coordinate 125,388, forward strand.
TGTGCCTGCTCTCCCTCCTGTGTCTGTGTCGGAGGTGGAAGCACAGCTGCATTTGTGGAGCTGGCAGCAACACACAGCAGCTGAGGTGCTGACCCTCGATGCTAGAGAAAGGTCTGTACAGCTCAACTTATTCCTCCTGCTATGGGTTGGAAATTCCCACGCTGGCCAAGGTCTAAGCTTAAGGATTCAATAGACCTTCAAGCTCCAAAAGATATTGCTCATTAGGAGTTTATGTTGTGCCAGAAAGAATTCTTAAATAATAATAAAAAATCAGAGCCAATGCATAGCAAAGTGAAATAAGAACATGAGCATTCTAAGAAGCCGAAATCACCTGTCCAAGACGCTTTTCATCCTCCTCAGACTGTCTCCAAAGCCCTCGCTCTGAGACCTCTCTTGTGTTTATTGTGCTTATTTTCTGACTACAAAACACAAAGAGGTGCAGTAAAAAATGAATTAATTCCTCCTCCCAGTGGAAACAGAGCTGGAAAGGCAAACTCTTATTCTAGCTTAGCTTGTTTGGGTTCCTTGGGGGATATGTTCACAGCATGTCAGCAGGGAACCGGCGCTATTGCCATCATCTGTCTGGTAATGCAGACGACCATTGTGTCTTGAGCCTGAGATCATTTAAATAACTAAATATCAATTAGTATCCTTTTTTGCTTCTGCAAATCCTCTCATGGGAGACATGCATGCTTATCTTTTACCTCTATCCACCTCCACCACAGCCAGAGAACAGGTGCTGAAGGGTTGTGGCTCTGGTACTGCTGCTCAGACCCCTCTGCAAGCACCAGAACCTACACATGTGTCAGCTGCTAACAGGACCTGAATTCCTCAAAGAGGAAAAAAGGCTTTGCAGCATCTCTGGTGCTCCCTTCCCAAGAGATAGCAAAGACTGGCACAGGTCTGGCACAAGGAGGTTTAGCTTCAACACAGACTTAAACTTGTGATCCAATGCTAAGAATAGGGCAGCACCTGGCTACGATGCTTGGGGAAAGTGTGGAATTGCTACCGCTAGAGTTTAACAACATGGATGTGTTTTAGGTAGAGATAATCTGATTTTAGAACAAAAATGAATGTCAACAACCACATTACTATCAGAGTTGAATTCATAGGTCTAAACCTGCTTTGGACCTACCAAAGAAAGAATCAGGTGGAAAGTTTGGAAAATGTCACCATTTTCAGGTTTTCCTAAAATGAGAATACCCCCACAACAGTCCCATAACAGACCACAGAACGCCAAGACGAGGATCTGAGACCACAATCAGTCGATTTCACTCTCGGCAAGGCCCACAGAAGAAACAAGAAGCAAAGGAGGGCAGCACTGCCAGCCCAGAGCACACAGCCGTTCCCCTCTAACGGGTTCTCAGTGCAGCCACAGCGTACCGTAAAGAATCACCACAGGAGCAGTGGGCAGGCTCTCAGATACAAAAGCATGCAGCGCTTCCAATAACATACCACTGTATATAATTTAATAATAATAAATAGTTAATTACAAGAGCTATTTAAAATCACTTTTCCTCAGATAAGATATGACATTCTTTATAGACAGGAATACATCATTTTAAATGCTTATTAAAAGCCCATTCCAAGCTACTTGTAAAATGGAGTGCATAACATTACTTTTATGTATTTCTATAAACATTTTGCTTTTTTTTCAGTCATTCATACACTCAAATTACTGTCATATCCAAGTCATTAAAATTAGTATCAAAATAAAAAATGACTCCACGTTATTATTAGCATAATTGCTCCACTATACAAACAACAGACCCTCTTAGCATGAATGGCTGTTTCAAAAATAGGCAGAAACAGGCAACAAAAGTAGTCTCCAGTAGAGAGAGCAGTGCATGTTTACAGCTCCTGACAGCCTGCACTGAACCGAACTGGGAGCCAGCTGCTTGTCTCTGCAGAGAGGCATTAAGGGCAAAACCAATTCGCCACTCTAATGATGAGAAAATTTGTCAAGTAATCCATTTCAGTGCATCACTACTCCTAGCATTAGAAAGATTCCGCTACTGCTAGGCTGAATCTTCCTGCAATTTCATTTCATTACAGTTCATCCTATGTACCAAGGGCATGGAGATTTTTTCATCTGAAGACCATAAGAAGACTATAAAAATCTTTCCACATTAGCTGGGCCAGAATACACACCAAAAATTATACATAAGGACTGTAAAATAAGGCAGGTGATTTATGCAAGCAGATGTTTGAAGCTGAACTTCTGACACAGAACAGTTTGATCTCCATTAACTGCAGGACTCGCAATTAGGTGGCTAGAAGGCAGTAAAGCTGGTGCCTGGGCTGGCACTGAAGCTGATGTATCGCTTGCTAAGCTGGCATTTCTGCAGCCGCAGTCAGCAGTCAAATGCCATTAGGCCCTGCCCAGAGATGCTGTTCCTCTGACGGTTTCTGTTGATACTGGGGTCTCTCCCAGAGGCGAAGGAAGACTCTGGACTTCTTGTAACTTAAGCGGTAGTGCTGAGCTGAGGAATAACCCCAGCGCTTCCCATCCCCTGTATGTGTGGCTGATGAGTGCTGGCTATTTTGCCTCGCTGTAAATTTGCATTCTGTTGAGAACATTCCCCAGCACCCTATTTGTCAAGATCACACAGTGTTCCTCCCAGCTTTCTGAAAACGTAATAAATGCATCTGCCGAGGCATGGTTCGGATGGTTAATGGAACACTGAGCAGAACTGGACACAGGACAATTCCTAATGAAACCTGACTCATTTAATTCTTCCAAGCTCCTCTGGCCCACCCTGCTGTACTTTCATCTAGACTAGACTTCTCTAACATGCTTATGGAAATGTCACACTTCTTGCACTTAAGTACATTGCCTTCCATGACATATGTTTTTCTACTCTCCAAAAGGTCTTTCTCTGTTTTAAGAGTAAATTCAATTTATTTGGCATGATTTATGCTTTACTAATCCAGACTGGCTGCAACTTGTCTTGCTGTCTCTCATACTCTCCACGAACAGTTGGGGCTACTTAGTGCTTTCCAGATAGAGGTCAGGTTGAAACCCATGACTCCTCTCCCAAAATGAAAAGCTTTTAGAAGAAAAATAACTTAGGGTCAGCCCCTTTCTGCTCCTTTTTCCCCACTGATGTTGTGTTCTAGCCCTTTACCCAATACAGCTTGCCTCTGTAGACTGTGTCTATGCACAGGGCTTGATTTTAATTCAAAACTGGCAGAATATCAGTGCGAACCAGTGCAGCAGGACAGCTGAACAAAGAAAGAACCTCACTGGGGAGTTACGGATGTGGAGCCAGGCTTTGGGGCTCTTAAACTGGGTTTGGCATGCAGGAAAACTGGTGTCAGTATGAGTCCTTTCGAGTACTGTGGCCTGTCTTCACCCCAAACAAAGTCAGTCTCTCCTCCCCAGCCTGTGATGAACTTCATTGGGAGCAGCCACTTTGACCAAAGTTGTTTCTCCTCTGGCATCTCCTTGGTCTGGGCTCTGCTGCAGCATGAGGAGCACCAGCCACTTTCTCACAGACCGCATTTCAGAGAGGGCCTCTGACATTCTGGGGCTCATCTGGGAAAGGTTTTTCATCTTCGTCAAGCAGCGGAGCAGCACTTCCCATGGCCTCTCATAGCATCCTTTGTGTGACTTGATTTAACCTGGGATTTCTTTCCTCTCCTGCATCCTGTGTAATGCTGCCTCTTCTGACTGCACCCCTCCACACTCTGACTACCCTCAAAGCACAGCTTCTCTGATCTAACCTACTTCTCATTTTCTGCACATGCAATAAGGAAACAAGAAATCAATGGAAAGCTTACATTTTGTCAAGCTGACTCTAACTGAATTTTCTGTTCTTCCTCTAAATTGAGATGATTTGTGCTCATAGTGCTACTACCAAATTAAAAACTCTGATCTCCCCTTAGTTTCCTTCCTTGTGTATCTGCCTTCCATAAAATTTCATCTACTCCTTCCGAGTTATTGAAAGCTATCATTAATTCACTGTTATTCCTTCTTCCCTGTAAAAGAAACATGGTCATTGACACCCCGGCTGTCCTGTCTTCACCTTCACCAGTTCTTTTGTCTGCTGGTGAGAATCCAGCTTTCTCCTGGGTTGTTTCTGCCTCTCTGCCCCACAAAGCACCTCCATCAGTATGCTCCAGGGACTTGGTCTTGCATCAGTTTTCTGCTCTTTTCCTTTCCTAAATGTTTATGTAGGTAAAATCTCATTTCTGTCCTCCTTCTCTTTCCACTAGGAGAAAGTGAGAAGGGAAATCCGAAGGCAGGAATGGCCTCTGTGCCCTTAGGGCAGTGCCATTAACCGACGGGTGCTGTGCCCCAGGTGGAGGACCACAGGTCGATGCCACATGAGCAGCACTCGATGCAGCCCGCTCAGTGCCACGCTTTATGGGTGCGGGTCACAGAAATGCGAGCGCACATTCATTTTTCAAGCTAACCCAAATATTTCAAACAAGTACTGCTCCTGCTCTCTATTCAACACTGTTCTTCCGAGCTTTAAGCAAACAATTACAAAGAAGAAAAGTAGCAGCAGCAGCAAGAAAACAAAAAAAATACAAAAGTCGGAAACCAAATGATCAGATAAGACAAATACACCTGGATTAGACATAAGGGTCCTAAATTACGACCAGGGTACTTGTTCACACACAGGCAGCAGTACTGGTTCTCCCAGTGGCACACGGGCTCTGTGCATGCTGCTCATAAATAGCCTTTAGGTTTTTGTACACGCAATGCCTGTTACCTTCCAGCCATGAGTTTAAATATGCTACAGCAAACTGCACTCCAGTGTATCAATGTAATCTATAATCTAATCTTTTAATTAAACTACCCAGGAAGAAGATCTTAATGGGGTGGTTTCATTCCAGGCAAAAGATTTATTCCCATTTTTGAGGATTAGTTAAAAACTTACCCACTTCCAGTTCTATTTTGGAGCTTAAAACTCGCGTAAAGTCAGAACTGAAATATATGCTTCTTGTTCTCCTATCTGAAGGAAGACTAGGGTTTCTTCAGCATTGATAAGGAAGACATTGAAATTCTTTACATTTCTCAGAAATGAGGTGTTTTAAAAAAGCATGATTTATGTCAAGTTTTTAACTGGAAATTCAATTTTATTTCAGGTTATCAAGACTGCCTTTTCAACATTTTGGGTCAGGTGTTTCCTATCAGATTTCTCTTATTTTCAGAAGAAGCACAGACTTCAGTCTACTGCATGATTTCATTTACATTGCTTGGGAAATTCTGACCTTTAGAATAATTTAATTTCCAGTTAAAAACAGCATCCGAGATTTAGAACTTTCACGGAATGAACTTTCCCAAACAGGCAAACATCAGTGTGTGCCTTGATAAAGTGAAGTGTTTTCATTTTGGTGAAATAACATATTATTAAAACTGATAGCCTGAGTTCCCCAGACAGAAAATTTACGATCAAAACATGCCAAGTCAGTCATATCTGTATATCCAGGCTCTGAAGAACACTGGGACACAGCTTGTTGTGTCATAAAATATATTCAGTTTGTGATTTGCAAGGTCTTATAAAGCCAATAAAATTTTTCATGCTATAGGATGCAGCCATAAAGCTATTCCAATTTACCTTCTAAGCAAAAGGATAAATCTGAAGAGGGAAACACTCATACTGAAGGATATTTTTGTATTGATGTGAACCATTCTCAGGCAAATTAGGATTGTTTTATGTGCATTCTCACAGACAAAGAGAGGTCAAGGCAACAATGCAATAAGTCTTCTTCCTTAAGTAATAGAGAGGGAGGGAAGGTTGTCCTACAGAAGTGCTCTTATTATCTATTTGCATGCAGCAGCATTCAGATAACCGCCAGGTAGAACTGGAATGGCCAGGAGGCAAAAAAGGGTCAGTAAAAGAAGATGTTGTTCAACAGATAATCTGCTGCTAGGTTCCTTCCAGGCTTCCTCCACTGAAAGGGTTGAGAGGAGCTCTTGGTGAGGACGTAGGAGAGACTGGTAGGTTCTACCCAAAGGTCATACTACTTCTTTTTCCTCTGCAACTTAGTAATGGAGAATATAACCCTAAATTTTGCTAGAAAAGGTTTTTTTGTTTAATTTTATTTTCAAATATCAAAGACTCAAAAATCTGGTGTACTTGGTCTGCAGGAGTGACAAACTGCATTACTTGCAAGCACGTGGCTAAGGATGAACTTGCCACCAAGTTCCAAGTCTCAAGGCTTGGGAGGAAACTTCCCAACCACCTCCCAGCAGTGAAATAACCAATGGCTATAGCTAAGTGCACATTGTCAGAGAAACGTTTGTTTTAAATATTAAACAAAACACATAGGAGCAGTCATGTTAATGCAGTACAGTGTAACAGATATTAAGAAATATGACAGCTGTTTGTAGTTCTTAAAGCAAGGAAAAACTTGTTACTGCAAGTGATGCAGATTTTATTTCCTGACCAAAAGCTTTTTATTAAACATATCCAGCTGGTTCCAATATGGACAAAAACCCAAGAGCTTAGGCAGCCACGTGGGCTGAACTTCAGTGCCCCAGCACACTGGCATCACTCTTGTTTTTGGGATATGATTAGGATGAACTCAAGCACAGATGTACCTGCATGGACATAACCTGAAGGAATGGAAGCACCAGAACTACAAAAAAAGGCATTTAGCATTTGCAGCTCTGCACTGGGGGAGAGAATGCAAATGCTCTGGGGTGGATAAAACAGCAATAAGCTAAAATTAAAGCGCTTTCATTATCAGCCCACAATTTAAAGGCAACAGACTCTGATGCCAGAGGCTGCCCAAGAGAACCACTACACAAGCAAGGATATGCCAAATTTTGAGGAAGAAGGCAAATTAATCACTGGAACAAGCTAATGCTGTCTGGCTTGCAGTTAAAGTGAAATCTATGGGGTCACTTCTTCTGGTTCAGCTGATAAGCTGGAGTAATTTAATCATTTGCCATTGTATATCAGTACTTAGAGTCTGATTAAAAGCCCAGAACCAGCTGTTGAAACTTAAACATTGTCTGATAGAACCATGTGCACAATCTATATTTATGTAGTGACAAGATCACAGCAAGCAGGGAACAAGACTTACGTTTATCTAGTGCCTTTCTTCCCGAAGATGCACGAGGCACATTACATCTAGGCCAGTGCTGCAGCAGCCTTCACACACAGCTACTGCCAGGGTGTCAACAAGCAGCCAGGGCATAACAGTGCACAGCCAGTAAGAAGACACTCAGCTCTATGCATGCCCAGCTCCCACCACGCAGCACCGGACAACTGTATGCCTGGCCGGGCTGAACAGCTGCAAGGACCTAGTTCTTCTTATGTCTCTGAGGAAAAATGGCTGATCCTTCTCAGCAAATAATTTCTCCTGTTTTGGAGGCCAAGATCCTTCATCTGATACTAGCTTAGAATAATTACGTTTACTACTCTGGCAGTGGAACAGCACAGCCCTCTGCTACCATTCTAAAGTAAGCACTTTGCCCGTGAGTCCCACGAGCAGACACAACCATGCCTAGCAGACAGCATTCACACTACCTGCTTTTCAATAGCATGCGCAGCTTTGGAGGATGTGCCCCTGCACAAAAGCATTTGATTTAAAGAATTAGGCCGTCTAGAGTCTGTGTCCTACAGCAGCAAACCACGGGCTGCTGTCTCTTGAGCTGAAAGGTGCATTATTACTACCTGATGGGAACACAGTCACTCGGCTAAACACAGCACGACATGGGGAAAAAACACATCAGCTTTACCTAGATACATTTTGGCAGCACTCCTGTGATGCTCTGCTGCTCCCTTCTATTTCTCTCTGTCACTGAGTGACAGGTTTGGTTCTGGCTGGACCACCAATCTGCATTTCCTCCTGCATGAGGGAGCTTCACTCAGCTCCCCTCCTTGCTGCCCTGCTGCTGGAGATGAGACGCTGGTGCTGGGCCAGCCTTCCCCATTTAGCAGGGAAAGAGAAAAGCACAGGTACCCAACAGCCCAGGGAAGTGCTGCTCCTCATTTCCCTGCATTCTCTGGGCAAAAGGAGAAGCTATTCGCTGTCCCTCCTCCTCTTCCTCCCAGCACTGCCTAGCTTGGGAATGGGGCTGGGACTCTTCTGTAATGCACTCGACCAGACACCTTCCTCTGACACTTTCTCAAGTTCTGAAGGCTCAGGAAGGAACTTGACTCTGCCACAATTCAAATATGAAGAAGGTGGAGCTAGAGGTTCAGTGGAACTGCAGAGAAGAGATTAATTTGGAAGCTGGAAGATTAAATTTGTTGCTGTAAAAGATCAGATTTGTTGCTGGGCAAGTATTCGGGCAGTTCTCAGTCGTTTTGAGTACTGGAAAAATTAGCTGCAGAGACATCTTGGGAAGGAGGAATTAAAAAAAAAAAAAAACTGTAGAAGTTAGTTAACTTATGTTTTAATTTTCTATTGTGACTCCAGAAGTTGGAGCATTTAGAACTGGACCCTGTAGTGTAGCTCTGTTGTACCATTTGGCTGAAGTTTCCCTGGGCTCTGTGCAGTCCCCGGGAAGCCTGTGGTTCCCAGATAGCTCTCAACAACAGCACTGCAAAACAGTGGAGAACAAACATACTTCTTGCCCATCAACTTTACTGACACTGAAGTGCTACCACTGTAGCTGCACAAACACATCCTGACTTTACACGTCCTGTTGCTGTCTGACCTAGCCCAGATGTGAGCAGCCCCATCTCCACAATCTTCCTCATGCCAGTCCTAGCAGAGACTGGACTAAGTGGGAACAAGAGGACTCAGAAGGCAGGAAGAGATCCAAGTTACCCAGCAGTACAAGTTCAAACCCATCACACTGCAACAGCAAGACCTACCTCTGCCTCCGTCCTCACCCACAAAGATCCATATCCATACTTTGAGAGCCACTAGACTATATTGGTACTGTGGAGCAGAAAACTGGGAAACATCTCCACATACAGCTGCCTAAAAAGCATCACATCCAGGCCAGTTGTTAGGGTTTATCCACAGTAAATTGAAACAGGATGGCTTCTTCAGGTGAATTTTTATCCCATCCTAAGATAGGAATCTAAACCTGGTGAAATGTTCTCCCCTTGATGGTGCTGCTCTCTCCCATTACCTTTGGGTGGGTACACTTAAAAGAGATGAATTCCACCCAAAGTAACAGATATTTCTCCCATTGAAAGCAAGATCATACTCATAAAAGAAAAGAGGAATTGAGTTAAAAGATATATGACTGCAATGCAATGGGAGAGAAATGAAGAAAATGAGAGATCAAACACAAATAACCCCTAAAACTCTTGGCTCTAAATTATTCAAGCTTCTCTGAGCTAAAACCTGAGGAGAGACAAAGTGAGCTTTGCAGTAAAGCCACTGAAATGAATAATTGCTCAATGAGTTAAACCTCTCAAGAAAACAGCTTCCTTTCACTCACTGCAGCCACAGGAAGGGGTATTTGCTGCATGCCCCAGTGCCTTGCCAAGGAGCCACTTCCTGCACAGGCTGCAGAGGCTGGTTATTAAGAGGCACGTGGGCAGCTGTGTTAGTGGGCCCTGATGGCATTAAAGCTGACAGCCACGGCACAGGGCAGCATGTCTGGCTGAGCTGAACCTCCTGCAGCACAGCTGGCTGGGCAGTGTTGGTAGCTCAGGTGCAGCAGTGGACCAGCAGCTCCTCACTAAGCCCTCCCTGCCTAGCCTCAGGTTTAAGCAGCAGACCCCCAGGTACTGCCCAGCCCTCTTGTTGCAGAGCATGTCTCGGGGTGCTGGGGATAAAAACCAGCTTTGACCTTGTCAGGGTCCTTGAGGCTTCAGTGAATGCCACTGTCACATACCACCGCCAGGGTGGAGTGCTCGGACATGTGAATAAAGGCTGTTCCTTAGGTACAGGTGGCTCCTGTGCTCATGGGGAAAAAGAAGTGGATGGAGCAAGGGGCATGTTTCCTTCTCCAGGAGGCAGCTGCTGCTGCTGCTGATCACCAAGAGGTGAAAGACTGAAGTAGCAAGAGCTTGCTTGGGTCCCGAACAGATGAACACTGTGCATGAAATCTATTTAATAGCCAAGCAATGCAAAATGTCTTCATAATATGCTTCAGAAATCTTATTCAGTTCTAGTAAGTGAACTGTCGGTATCACTTATCTCCTTCTTGACTTGTAAAAGCATCCTTTTGTAGAGCTCACACCTAGCCCCTTCCCAGAAACATCCTGTTTCCCCAGCTGGAAATTTTATGCAAGTGGCTTCTGTTGTTGTTGTGCATTTGGATGATATGGAACGGATTGCAGTGGCCTCTAAAACACTAGTGATGGGTGCAGATTTTGTGGGCCAGAGCCCACAAGATGGAAGCACAGCATGATGCATGTGGTGGTTCTTGCACTTGATACACCTCACCAGTATTGTGTGACATACAAACTAGCATCAAACTATGTAACAGTTTCTTAAAACTAGAGAAATGTGCACATCCCAGGCTATTTATGCAGTGTTACATTGGTTATACGTTGTTATCCTTTAATATGCATTTAGATCTATCCTGCTTATTACTCCCAACAGTTTGCCTGTTGCAGCGTGAGGTGGGTTAGCTCAGCACTGGCTGAACTACACACTGCTTGTGATGGCTGCCTTAGGAAGGGTCAAACTGGAGATCTCCAGAGCTGAGAACATGTGCAACTTGCATTAAAAACAAATCTAAAACCTCATGTCTGCAGTTACGAGCTGATATCTTGTGGGTTGCTTTGTAGTGCAGACACGCTGGTGGGAGCTGTGAGCCCCACCACATGCTGGTTATGCAGACAGTTAGAAGTGACACGATCCTATTCTTAGGCACCATAAGTCTCCTGACAGGTTTTCTCTTGGTGGTTCGCAGACATTTGCAGAGCTTGGGAAATCCCCAGGAGTTTTATTTTGTTAGTGTCCCAGATTTTACCCCTGAACCACGTGGAGCAAACCACAGTCCCTCTGGACAAACCCACTGAACAACAGGTCCTCACCGTAGCAGGATTCGTGCCCTGCCTGGAGCCCCCCGTGCTCTGCTGCTCAGCCACCTCAGCACTGCCGGGAGCATCAGAAACCATCCACACAGCAGAAAGCACTGAGCCTGCCTCTGCTGCAGCCTGCAGCCTGCCTCTGGGCCACTGTCTGTCAGGGTTGCTTGTGCAAAAGGGGAACAGCCAGGGCTCAGAATGCAGAGGGTCAGCTACTGTCACACCACAGGAGCCTGAGACCTCGTCAGCATGAGGACAGGGAGCAGAGAAACACCAGACTTACAGCTCCTCCTTACAGATCCCCTATTCCTCTCTTGCCTCCACAGCCTCTCTTGCTTTCTGTTCTCAGTAAAGGCTTTTCTCTGCTCGACCTCTCTGTGTAGCTCAGAAGACCTTTCCCTTACGTACAGATGAAGAGGGGCAATATCAGAGCAGAGCTGTATGAGTGAAAGCAGTTTTGATTCATTAGCCAAATCAAAACTGGATACACAGAGAGAGGGAGAGAGTGAAAAGGAAGCTGGTTTTTTTTGTGTTTTTTTTTTTTTTTTTTTTTTTCTGCTTAACCTCAAAAAAAAGCATTTGGGGCTTTTTGTTTATATTTTGCAAACAGGAAATAAAAATTCTTTTCAGGTTCAACAAAAACTTTCAATTCACTCAACAATGCTTTTAGCTTATTATTTTTCAATTAAACTGGAATAATTTTTGGAATGAAAAGCTCATTTGAACTGAAATAATGAGAAACATCAGTTCATGAATATCTAAAGGAAATTGCCTTGTGTTTCAGAATTGCTCAGTCTCATGTTTAACACCTCTCAGTCAGTGTCCTCCTCCTCACAGAGTTGGGCTGAAAAAGAGCTATACAGATTTTCTGATGTTTGGATACTATGCCAACGGTCTCACCTCCAACATTTTACCTCTTCTAAAACATCTTTGACTACTCTGGGGACAGGACAGATCCTGTCTGTCAGACCAGAGAGCGTTTGGCAGGTTTCAGTGCAGAATGCAGGTCCCTGGGATGGGCAGTCTCTCTGTGCATTCCTCTCTTACTCCACCAGTCCTGACCTGTGTCACTTGAATTGATGCCATGTGAGCAGCTGGACAGAGATACTGGATGTCTCTGCTCTCCCACACTGACCCCAGAAATTACAGGTTTTGCTCTTGGCTCCAAACCTTTCAAGCAAAACAGTTGGGAAACTATTCCCTCATCCACCCACCCCCATGAAAATATAATTCTCTCCATCTCCCCCACCCTTTTTCCTTGTGCCAATTAAAAATTCAGGTAGCACACAGCTACAAACCCACAGCTAAATCCCTGAGAGCACATTATAATAATTACCTTAAGCAGTATTTCTCTTTCATTCATATTAAAAGACATCATGGGAGTATTTAAGCTGAGCAGTATGAGCACACAGGTAGCAGTCTTGCCCAGCCAGATGAGCTTTCATTTCACAAAGGTAAATTCTTCATTGCAGTCCTGCAGTCTGGGGAACTACAGTTCCTGGAAAGAGCCTGAAAATCATGATGAGAGTGTATATGTGGGTATGCTTTTCCCTTCATCTGTTCCAGCTGTAGCAAAGAGCTGTTAGAGATGCAATGATTTGCCCTGTCACAGCTATTTCTACATATGAGCAATTGGTAAGGAAAAAAGTGAAGAAAGAGTAGAAATAAACAATGCTATCTCATTTCAGTAGCATCTAGATACCGCCAATTTAATAACTGTTATTCACTCAAGCATTTAATCATGCTGTAAATACAGAGCAAGTCCTTCAAGCCACAAAATGCTTCAGCTAATGAGATTAAAGAAGGATTTACAACTCAGCTCTGTCTTTTCATTCTCTCCCAAGCTGTGCCCCAGGTTTTCACAGTGAACATCAGTCTCTGTTGTGGGGGAAGCTCTGAAATCATATCCCCCCCAAAATCACTATCACTGACAACAGGAGTAAGTTTAATACTTGCCATTAAGCATTGCAACCAACTCTCCACTCCGTCTTACAGAGAGGCAGAGAAAAGGACAGCAAGAGGTGTTCAAGGCAAGACAGAATGCGGGACAGCCCCTGCTGGCAGCCCCTGGCATGACAACACCCCACCCTCCAGCATGCTTCATCTGCATTCACACGGGGCTGGGAGGGATGAGCCCTGCACGTATCCCGAACATATCTGCTGACATGATGATCCTTTTTCCCCCCTGTCAGCACCATAGAGGCAACAGCTCGGAAGCCACCATGCCCTCAGCCTCAGGCACCCGCAGCACAAGTGTCAGCAAGTTTCTAATCCTGGAGCATTTATCGCTAGAGCTGGGGCAGGAGGAGCGGCACAGCTTGATTCATTAGCTAATGTTTGTTCAGTGCTCTGAAGGCTCTGAAGTGCTGTATAAGGACTCAGAGTTACTATTATTGTTTTTCTGATCTCAGGATGAGTTTCCCTTGCTGGTGGTTAGAAAAACTTTGCAGTGTAAATTGAGCTAATCCAAATGGGAATAGCAGAGATGCTCAGAGAAGGGACATGCTGACAAACATCCCCTGATGTGCTTATGCTTCCAAGCCTGCAGGCAGCGAGAAAACCTGCCTGTAAGTAATTCCTCCCTCCCCAGATCTGCACTAAGCCAGGACCCCTTCCTTCTCTGCACGTTCCTGGCAGCTTTTCCCCGCCAGTGTTCAACGCGGGCGTACAAATGTAGGTGCCCGCTCCTTACACAAACGCCTGCAGCAGAACAACATATCAAAGCACTCTCAAGGGACAATTCAGTGTAGCTACAGCTTCCCCAGGCTGTCAGTCATTTTGACACCCAGTGGCTGAACTGACAAGTTGCTTCTTCTCATCTGTTCTATCGCAGAGCCTAGTATAAAAAAATTGCAAAGGTCCTTCCTGGAGGACACATCACTGTGCAGATCCATACTACCAATACCCCAGTGACAGCAGAGGTCTAAACATAAAAAAGGGTAAACGAACTGTCAGTGAGCAGGCGCTGGTACCCCACCAAAACAGCATCACTGTGAGCTGCTGTGTCCTGAGGTTCCCAGGACAGGCTGTAGCATCCCACACACGGCGTGTTGGTGATGAGCAGCCTGGGGAGGGGAAAGAGATCTCTACCCGCTCCTTACCAGCCCCAAAGACTCACAAGTCCTTTCTCCAAAAGATTAAACAGAATTAAAAAACCTGGTAGCATCATCAAAATGTAAGTAGCTGTGGCTCAGACACATGCAGAGCTCAGAGCCCACGTGCTGCTCTGACTTCCCAGGGCTGGTAGCAAACAAGGGCAGTGTCACTGCTTACATCTACCTCCTTCAATCTGCGTCCTGCCTGCAGCCTTCAGAGGCAGGTCTGAGCTCTTCTGATGCTCTGTGGGGACCTGGGCTTCCTTTTATTCCCACAAAGCTCTCAGAGTCACAGAATGGGTCTGTGAATCTCAGAGGCAGCTGCCAGCTTTTGCTGGTTAATGGTAAATTCAGACTTTTCTTCTGTAGCTTTCTTGATGTTCGTCTGCTGAATTACCATTCAGTGCTCGAATTTGTGTAAAATCAAAATGAGCAGAGCCCAACACACTTGTGTGCTAAAATACTTCAAGTTAATTTGATTGGACTTCTGGGTACTGAGTCCCAACAGATCAGCACAGATTGACTGGGGCTCATTTCTATTCCTGTACTACAGAAGGAAACAACAGGAAAATAGTAGCTGGGTCCAGTAGAAAGTGCTTTTGAAATCTCTTTGCTGGGGCCAACCCAACTGGAACATTTGAAATATTTCCCACATTTCTATAATAGCCTGTGAGCCCGCAACTGATTGCAGCAGGGCTCTGGGCTGCTGGCAGCAGGCTGGTTACAAGCTTGCTGCTGGCCTAGGAAGCTGTTCATACACAGACGGGACTCTGCAGCCCTCACATAGCTCTTAATCATTTACCTTCACCTGCCACAGACTGACTTTTGCCAGCTAAAGCTGAGAAAGCCTTTGTGAACGTTGGCAGGAATTTTCCTTTGTTGGAAAGACATTGTTCTCTAGCTTTAACGTGTTCCGTATGGTCAACCAATCAGCAGAATTTGTCCATTTTTTCATAGCATTTTTTTTCTTGCAGTTTTATTCTGTTGCTCTTGAGCCTGTTGTGGATTAAACTCAATCTCTTCTCAGCTTTCTTTTTTCGAAAGGGAGCTGGCTTTAACACCCAGCATTATTATTCTTGCTTTGTTTTTGTGGCTGATTGCCAAGTGATGTTTTCCGGGAAAACATCAAAGGCCTCTAAAGCACACCCCACAAATGACAGAGCATCTGCTCCTTTGCAGGAAGCCTATGGCTGGAAAGAAGTAGCCCTGGCATTGCACGTGACTACATCCTCTCTTATATTTGCGTTGTGCCATCGTGGAGGTTTTCAAGACCCAGTTGGACTCAAGCCTAAGCAACCTGGTCTGAATCCAATGCTGAACCTCCTCTGAGCAGGAGGATGGACTGGGCAGGATGGACTGGGCATTTTCCTGATGTCCCTTTGCCTCTCTTTCCCACCTGTGCCACTCCACTGTTTTCACACTCCCAGGAGATGCCAATAAGCCAGTGCAGAGTTTTATCTGGATTTGCAATCCAGTGATTTAGGGAGAGCTACCCCATCAAGTTTTGCAGTAGCCTTTAGTGCTCGTTGGGTTTCAGATGGAGCTTGTCAGTTTGACAGGGAACATCTGAGCCGCCGCCCTTTGCGACTGTTGAAGTTCCACAAGTTATCTTCTTCTTTCCCTCCTCACACCAGCAATCCATAAGCATGATGAAGCTGATCTCTGCACAGAGGTGCAACATGCTCGTCCTGCTTACTGTGAGTCAGTGGTGACACTGGTCGTTATTCTCACAGAAAATAGAAAAGAGAAAAAAATAGTCGTTTTGCCTTGAGTTACCGCAAAAATACTTGAACTTTACTTGGCAGAATTTCTGGTGTTAAAAGACATATGTGAAACTTTTGGTTTTCAGGAGTTCAAGTTTACAATAAGAAAAAGAAAACCCTTTTTTTTTTTTTTTTTTTTTTGGAAAGCAGCTACTTTTTCCTCAAAGGCATCTGCTCAGGCACAAAGCCGGCACAGTGTCAAAAAGCCATTTCACTGAAGTAGTTTCAACTAGTGCTTCTTACCCACCTGTTCCAGTAATTGATTGCACACCTCTGCAAAGCAGCTTCTTTCCTTACTCCACAATCATTTATACTTTTCTTGTCAGAGCCCACATCTCATACACTATTTACATTTCTCTCCAGATCACTGCTCTGTTTCTTGAGCTTGTTTTTGCCTTTCTTTCCTGCGTACTGCAGGTCATCCATCATTTTTGATCTTCTCAGGTTTGGGGCTGTTTTTTTCTCTGCTCTATGCACCAGCAGCTACTAGCAGCATGGCCACGATCCACCTTTTAGCCTGTACCACTGCACCTAACGCTGACGACCCGGGGGTGGGTCTGTACGTGCATCTCATTTCCAACACACTGCTTGGGGCCAACAGCCCCCAGACAGCACCAGGCAGGACCCTCCTAGCTGGAGAGGGGACCCGTGTTCACTGACAGATTCCAGTGCCCAGAGACCTGCTTACAATGCCTGAACTACAACAGCTCTGAAAAGCTAGCCCCAGTGTTAAGCTCACACACAGCCCAGCTACATACTGGTCTGATTTCCAGGTTGTGTGATGAGATGTTGCAAACATTCAATTCCCAATATTATGCCTTTTTTTTTTTTTTTTTTCCCATTCCTGAAGCATCTGATAATTCACTGAGTGCTCTGTTCTCCTTCTCGTGACCATTTCAGGCCATTTCCCAGCTCTGCTGTCCCCTTTACTCTGGTCCTTGCACCCTGCCCTATCTGTTACAACATCTTTGCTTGCTCTCTGTAACTGCTATTATGGATAAGTTTTCAGTACCACGAAAACCCTCCTATAATCCCATCCCTCCTTCACATTGAGATTAAATTCCCTTCCAATGTGTCCAACTGCAAGTACACTCAGCATTGGCCAGTATGTCCATCCCTCACCAACTTGCTCTGATGCGGAGCTCGGAGCAGGATTTTCTCCATGCACGGATACTACAGCAGATGGGATTAAAAACGCCTCAACAATGTTGCACCGTGGTCAGCACTGCTCAGAAGTGGTGAAGAAATAGCCCAGAACCCACCTGATGTGCCCAAAACACTTCCCATGACTATAATGTGAAAATTGGCTCCACTTGAAGGAAAAGGACTTTTTTTTTTTCCAGAAATAGGTTTTGATGGTCCAAAATCTTTGCATTCTGTAATTTATTTATTTTCTTAAATTCAGGCAAGAAACAGTTTTCAAATATATTCTGAAATGCAAAAGTCCTCCACTTTTGAGACGTTTTGTGTTTCCTTGCAAAAAGAAATGCAAGGCAGGACAGATCCATCACCACTATAGATTATGACTTCTTCCACCAAGACTGAGGAGAGGTCAATTACTTCCAACCCATTTTGCCTTTTGCTGAGTGCCACTGTTGCTTAATCGATGGTCTGTGTGTAATGAGGCAGAAAAACAGCAGAGAACAGGAAAGGCTTCTTTCAATAGAAGAATATTTCACAGTCAGCGGTGCCTGAGAGGGAAGGAGATTAATTTACCCTGGAGCCGGGACTGTGAAAATCCTCAGACTGGACAGTAGCAGAGGTGCACCCAGGCTCTGTACTATAAATGTAAGGCAGGACTACACATCAGTGTAAAAGAGCTCTAACAATAGATGGGGAAAACATTAAAAAAATATGTATCAGTTGTTACTTTTCACAAAGCATCTTCATCACAGAGCAGCCTCAACGGCACGACAGTAGAAAGATCCTGGTTTAGCCCACAGACTGGGTTCCTACCTCCCCCCTCACTCATTACCTCCCTAGAAGTTGTGTCTGTTCCGTGAAGCTGCTTCTCCTCCTGCCCAGCCCATGCTGGGCTCTTTCCCCACAGGTGACAGAGGTGCGGGCAGTCGCGTGCAGGGGCCTCGGGCACGGCGTGCTGCCGGCAGGCACACCTCTGAGTTACGCAGCAATACAGAGAACAAGAAGGGAAGGAAACACCTGAGAGCTGGAGGTCTTACAGCATAACAAAGGGCGTGTGAAGGGACCACAAAGGTCTGTGAGTCCCTCTGCGTCAGACACACAGGGCCCAGCTAGCCTGCTTGCTCTCCTTCCTAGGAAGGGACTCAGGATCCCTCTCACTGCTTTCTTCCCTCAACTTCCAGCAAGGAACCCAGGACTCAATCTTTAGAATGGGAAGGAAGGCTTTCAGGGAGAGTACGAACTTTAACAGTTCCTGTATGTGTCTCTTCTCCTCCTGCTTGAATTCTCCAGATGTGTGTGTTTGCCATGATTCTTGTACGAAGCTCAGGCTAATGAGTGCTGTAAATTACTTTCATGTTATTACAGAGTAGCAGATACTGTTAGGAGAATACTGAAAACATCAGGAAGAAATCTCCCCCAAAGGCAGCAGTTAATAACAACAAGTAATAATGTATACTATGATACAATAATAAATATACAATTTACATAAGAAAGATGTGATAGTAGGGAAGTTTCCTCACTAGACAAAGGTATAAGACAATGAAAGAATTTATCAGTGGGTTCTGATCAGCTGCAGTGGGTTCTTCATCACTGACTATCTTAAAATAAATCTGGGAAGCTTCTCTGCTGAGAAACAGAGGTTAGCTCAAGGAAATCCTATGGTTTCCATTAGACTAGATGGGCAGCATGACCCCAAACTCACAAGCGTTTCCAGGCTGCTCAGCCAGCCTCAGCACACAGCAATCGGAAGGCAACCAGCCAGTAAAGGAAGAGCTGTGTTACAGAGAAAGCAGAGAAAATTCTATTTCATAAGATGTCAGGGGGCCTTAACCTGATTGTAAAGGGAAATTCCCACTAGTTTCTGCCTTCCAAAATCCCAGCGCCTCAGTGTTGTTGAGAATCACATGAACAAGGTAATAAGATATGCAGACCACTGAAAAAGCACCCTGTTCTGACTAGCTGACACCTGAACAAAACAAAACAAATTGCAAGAATTGTGCTACCTGGGCTAGTCCCAAGTCCAGCTGGTAATTCACAGGCTGTAGCTCAGCAGTTGCCATTGCCTCCAGTAAATATGCAGGGGTAGCAATCAGGTGGTATTTAATTAAACCACAATTACTGCCTCATTAGCTCTAATCAGAATTCTTATTACGGAGCTTCCCTTTGATCATTGGCACACACTTCCTCAGGAGACTTTGATTAGTTTTGGATGAGATGGAGGAGGGACAGATGAATCGGAGCTTGTGTTGGTGGAAATGACCTCTGGAAATGCCCGGATGCCAAGACTATGCCTATGTTTGAAGCATCAGCATGAGATGTATTTTGAATACTTTCACAGAACATGTTTTGTGTGCCATTAGCAGAAACATCTGAAGTATGCTTGGAGTCACCAGCCCTTGTTTCCTGAACAGCCACGGGGGAGTTGTTTTCTTTTTTATTACTGCTATTGCGATGTGGTTGTTCCAACTACTCCATCCCCAGGAAAGGTCGGGCCAAGGAGATTTGAATTAAACACAGTACACTGATAAGGTTGTTTCTCTTACACCAAAGATAACTAATTGGTGACAGTCAACTGACAATTTTGCTACTAAGTTTAAAAAAAAAAAAAAAAAATCCTAAAAGCTCTATCACATAAATTAGTTTGTGTTTGTAATTTACATTTTTCTCTCTTCTTTTTCCTCTATAGCAAAAATAAATCAACAGCCTTCATAAATCACACGGGATGGTAACAAATCTAACATCTGTTTACAGAAGCATAAGCATAATAAAGAAAATCAACGCACCTAGAAAAACATTTGGCTAGCTGATGATTCTCGTCAGAAAACAAGAGGAAACCCATGACTCTACTGCCTGGGATACTGAGTGCCAACAGGAAAGAACCCCAATAAACGCCTTCATTAATTGTTTGGAGTGGGTTCATTCTAGCAGACAAGGCAACTTGTCAGCTGCCTGTTTCTGTCTCCAAGACGGATAGAAAACACATTTTTATGCAAGCAGAAACACTGTTAAGTGCACTCAAATGTTCCTCCTCCATTTTGCTCACTGAAGCCAGCTCTGAAGATGTTTCTGAGGTTCAACAGTCTGAATGTTTGGCAAGTTTGTTCTCAACATCTTTATCTAAAATATAGCATAGGTGCACTCAAACCATCTCCCTGACTCAGAGGTAACCACTTCTCTCAGTTGATAATCTTTCACTAAAATGGGTATGCTTCTGGGAAACATTAATCTTTGGCAACTCAGGATTTCACTGAAAAGCCCTATGAAATGCTAAGCCTCGCTGGAGCAGAGACCTGAACAAAAGTCCTTCTATTGAGAATCACAGCTTGTGTTTTCCTGGTTTCTAGAGACATGAAATTAAATGAAGTCTTGTGAATCCCATTTTAAACACTTAATTTTTAGACATGATGGTTTTAAAAGAAATACAGCTCTTAAAGGCTCTTCAACAAAAGAGAAGGAAGAAGTTCAACTGTTTACATTTAAAAACCTTTCTTTGTTATTCAGTCCACATCTCAAGTGGCAGAAGAGTGCAAACTCATCATGATTTATGACCGAGTCTGGCAAATCTCAGCTCAAGAAGAAACCACTCCTAAGACAATGCCCAAGCTGCAATTAGTTATTTCAGAAGCTGTTCTATAAAGAACAAAGGCCCCAGTTCAGCACATTACATATGGTTATGTCTAGATTAAAAGATGTGTAGCAAATTCCCTTGAAATCACTGGAACCACTCATATGCTAAAAATGAGGCACAAGCTCAGGTATCTTGTTGAGCTGATGCCTAAGGATCATGATAAGCTTAATAAGCATTCATCCTAAACACTGTGAAAATATAAGCTGTGAAATTCTCATCAAAAATAAAAGGCCTCAAGACACACGGAGATGAATCATGAAAAACAAATTGGCAAGCCTCTTATTAAAGCAAGAGAAAACACAACCTCATGCAATCAGAGCAATAAAGAATCTCTAGCTCTACATCAGCTGGAATAATCAAATCAAAGCAACATAAAAATACATATATATACAATAACGGCAGACAGGGGCAAAGGAGCGCAGCACCTAAGGACTCCTGCTTGGAACAGTGCGCATCATATACATTTTGGAAACAAAATCTGCCCCAGCTCACTGGAAAAATTAAAACCTTCACACTATAATACATGAATGACAGTATGTGAAGGAGCTGTACACACCTTAAAACCATGGTGAGCTCCCTGGTGGCCCTCCCAAGCAGGGCAGGGCTCCATGCCCACCAACAGCAAACCTTTCAGGCTTTGACCCAGAACACGCAGGAACCAGGGGCCTGCATTTCTCTGATGTAGCCAAAGCACACAAAACTTCTGTGAATAAATTCTCCAAGGGCTTCTAGGCTGTGTTCCTGGGCTGGGGTGTTACTTAAAGGAGGTTGCCTATTTCAGGTGGAGTCAAGGTAATCTGAATAACACCAGGGAAATCGGTCACGTTTGCTGTTGTATGCTTTACTGAGCAGTTCAAAACCAGTAGACATAACTTCCTAGAAAAGAGGCTGTCTGCAGGAAAACTGCTCATATTGCAGCTGTACCTGAAGGTGAAGATACGGAGATCAAGAGCTAAACTCCAATGTGAAACAACAATCACGGCTCTGAGGGAGAGGCAGGTAATGCAGCGGTGGAGGATTAAGAAGCAGAGCGCCTTGGCTCTGAAGGGTGCATTGCAGCAGCGCCCTGCATCATGAGTGTACTCCATGAACGGGAAGCTACCAGCCCAGCATTTCTTTGCAAGATCATGCAGTGAGGTTCAGCAGCTCCTATAATACAATTACTCTCTCCAAAAGAGCAATTCAGAAAGCAATTACACATCATTAGCATTGCACTTTGAGGGCCTAAGCTCAACCAAGAGAGTAGACCCCATAGCTTGACTAAGCTACTGCTCTGTGCCGTTTATACCTCGAGGTGAGTCAGGGAGGTACTACTGAGAGCTCAGCACTGGTGATTTTTACACAGGGATGTCTGGAAGATGAGAAAAAGCAAAGACATTTTAAAAAAACGGTAAGACACAGCACAGGGAAACCCTGTCAGTTTGCCACTCAGAGACCTTGCAAAGCCTTTTTTTGTTTATCTACACCCAAAACAACAGTTATATTGATTAAGCATCACTGTTAAACTGAAATAAAACTATTTAAAAAGGCAAATAAGGGAGTTCACATGCAGCTTGTTCAAAATTGCTGACCAGGAATGGCTTTAGCTGTAGACAAGCCCCCCGAAGCTGAAAGCATGGGAACAGGTAGGTAAACCTGAACCAGATTCCATCCAGGTGCCTTGGCTAGTGTTGCCAGTGCAGGCACAGCAGCAAGGCTTTCATCATGGGCTGCATAACTTCCTTTCCAATACAAATGACCCTGGAGCACGCTTATGCTGTCCACAAAGGAGGCTCTGCTTCCTTTGTGCTAGAGTTCCATAGCATGTGGAAGCTGGCAAGTTTGGGTCCCTCCAGCATTCAGCTGCTTCTCTTGAAGCCACTGAGTTCCACCTGGAGCCAGGGCTCACACCTCCAGCAGCTCAAGGTCACCAGCAAATTGTGTGGGATTGTGGAACACCTCACCACCCCCATGCAGAAATGAAGGCTCAGGGAGGTTACTGCAGAGCTCCTCAATTCATAACTCAGGGCATTTGTGTAAGTTGCCACTGATTCCTGTTAAAGGTTTATTAAACATGCTTCTAGCTAATTTAAGATAATAAGCACCTTTTAATCTCTTCTACCCCCACCACACAATCATACAGACCAAGTAACAACACATATTTAGATTTGATTCAATTTTCCCTTATGACTTTCAGACCTAAAAATGCTAAGAAAATGACAGGGAGGTTAAACTCCCGTACTGGACTCATCCTTCAGAGTTATATGAAGATTATGATAGTTACTGTGAGGAACATTATACACTGATACCGTTCAAAATTTCAAAAGACATAGTTCGTGCCTCTCAGTACTATTCAGCGCAGAAGTTTCTCAGCCAAGCTACGCATTTAGCAGCTTCTAACATCACTGTTTCTCTCTGACTTGACAGAAATGGTACAAGGGATGAGTGTCAGAAATCTCAACAGAACAGTTTTCCTGTCTCTAATGACTCTGCTTGCACTCCCAGAGTAGGGAAATTTATACACACATCAGTAAACATTACCTGCTGGCTGGGTACCTCACAGTATTTCTCACAGATCTTCCTCCAGCAGCTACAGCACGTTACAGTATCACTACAGGAACTCACTCCAAAGATTAACATCGTAAACACTTTGGAAAACACAGCCTGACTTGGTGAACAACTCAGGAGGGCACCAGACACCAAACCACTGCTGTCACCCATGCTACAAATAAATCGGCTGTAGCAGAAATGAGCTGCAACTGCCAGTGCTTTGTTAGCAAGAACCACCTGATCGCTGCCACAGCAAACCATTACTCCTTTAGTACACCTCCTTACCCAAAGATCTAAATTCTCCAGCTTCCTCTGCAGCATTTACACAAACTGCTGAGGAGGGAACTACGGTTTTTCCTCTTTCTATGCCCATTACAAAGCATAAGATATCTTGCTGTCTTCAGCAAAGTGCTGCAAAATGGTAACCTTGTGAGGATGTTTATGCTTCAGTGTTCCTGTAGCTGTGGATGGCTTTGCAGCAAACCACCTGAGAAAGCCTTTCCTCTGAGGGCAGAAAGTAAAATCCTGCAGATTGACAGGAGAAAAGTTTTCAAGTGGAGTTTTCTGTGGCTCAGCTACTGAGAACCCGGTGCCAACCCAGACAATGCTGGAGGATCGGGGGGGAAAAAAAAAAAAAGAAAAGTCCTACCTCCTCTAATAAACATACCCAATAAACAAGCAGTAAAAAATAAAAGCCCTTGTCCAGGCCTTTGTCCTCTTTTTACTGCTTTGCCTTGCCTTGTTCAGGACATGGCTTTAAAAGCATTTGGGAGCCAGGGTACTGACACCCAGGAGGTGGTGGATTCACCTGGGATGCTGACACTTAAATTTTTGTCTTCTCATTGATGTCGTGCCTTCTCCTCACAGAGATAATTGAGATAATGTAAGGAAGGGAGGAGATAGGAAGCCTACCTTCCAGAACTCCCTGCCCACAAGTCTTATGTAACTGGAGGCCTAGATAGGATTCGCCCCTCAAACCATTTCCCATATTATCCTCCTCCGTATCCTTCTCTCCACTGAGCTCTGCCATTTCTCTTAACCCCTTCCTCACAGCCAAAATCCACCTCTCTTGGTGGAAAGAGTAATGTTTACTCCTCCCTGCATTTTTCCCATCCTTCACTTTCTCTCAGGTCTCCTTCTAAGGTCCCCTTGAACCCTGTAGCAATGTGATTTCCCTTCTTCATGTTCCCCTTCACATTGACAAATGCCTTAAAGAATAATTCCCCTCAAAGTAATCTTTTGTTGCCATGAAGATGAGACTTTTAAAGGCTCCAGATTACCTCTCTGTCATGAAATCCATGAGGGAATAAAAAGCCCCAGTGGCAGACCATTAAGGACTTGAGTATTTCAAACCTCAGCAAAGTATTCCTTGGAGTATGAGCCCAGCCCACCTGTGCTCTTATCTGTCAGAGCACCACTACAACACTTTGCTGACACACTTGCAGTAGTAAGAAAAATCTAGTTTGGGTGCAAAAGCACACCAGCCAATCTTCTAAATAGCTTGTGGTTCCCAGATGAGTCTTTTGCACCAAGAAGGCAGAATATCATTCAGGGAGAGATGACATTATAACCCCAACCACCTTCTGTTGAAGAGAGGCTAATACTTTAATAATTTATGCAGGGTTTAAATATTTAGCTTAAGGAAACTATAGCTACCACTTCATCATTACAAAGAGCCTATCATTTATTTATGGAATCAATAGGAACACAAAGCAACAGTAATGCTTCATGCCTTTGCGTGCATCACAGGGGTCAAGGCATAGAGAGATTTGGTCCTTCTGGAGAGCAGCCTGATTTTTTATGGTCAACGCAGTTGTCTGCAAGACAGGTAGGTAGCTTCAAGACAGTGCATCTGAAATTAAAAAGATAAGTCCAGAAAGTGGGCAACAATGCAAACAGGAGGCTGAGTACCACGCAGGTTTCTCTGAGTGCTTGACTGTGTGCATGATGGAAAAATGGAGGAAAACCACACACCTGCACTGAGTGTAAACCCTGAAGTGACTGAAGGATTTTGGTGGGCTACTGTGCTATGACTGACTGGTGATGGCGGAAATGCTTATTGTGATTAGATTTCTAGCAGCAGGAACGGAACCTGGGACCTTGTAACCTGAAATCAAAAATATTTATGACTTTCCTAAGAACCTTTTTCTTTTTTTGAAAATCCTAAAGCAGGCCCCTAGAGTGTTGCGCAGCTCAGCCACTGCTAATGAAAATAATGCCATGTAGTATTTCAACAGCATGATTTTCTTTGTCCTGGGTGACTTCATTTCATGGTAGGGTAGGAACATCCAGTTTTCTTTGGCATCCAGTGCTGAAGTTACCAAGAGGCAGATGCTGCTTGGTTTTGAGAAGGCATTCTTTTTAAAAGCAAAAATAAAATTAGAAACCCAATCCAGAGAAGCTGGCATGCTAACTCATTTTCATCTGACTGCATCATTGTAAAATCAGATTGGCAAGCACCCTTCCAAAGCATGATAATACAATGCAGTGTTATGATCTCTAATGTTATGATCTCTAAAAGCCCCTTATGTCTCTTAAATTTCCTTTATAAACAATGGATAATGTTGGTGTAGAATGACTTCAATACAACCAACCTCATTTCAAGTTTAACTGAATGGAGAACAGCCTAGCACAGACACAGGCTCAGCTTTTTACACTCTTCCTAACTGTGACTCAGTAGCCCTACGTGTCCCCTTTCTCTTAAGAAACCTGTATAACCCTGTTAGCCTACAGACATACCTACCGAAAAGCTTATACTGACCTAACATTATTAGAATGAGCCAGGATACTGGTTATCCCAGCCCCGACACACAAACTGCTGTTTCTGAGCCACACTGCCTGAGACCTCTGTTACTCCTCGTCTAGCTCTGCCACCTGCACCTGCAGGATTTGCAGCTCCTTGGTCCACTTACCTTAAGGATCACTGGCAATACCCCTGCTGCAAATGTTTGGACCCCTTTACTTTCTACCATCATTCATCATTGCCTCTTCTTCTGGCAGGCACAGAAATAGTGTGACATGCTATAACATCTGCATCGCATTTAATTTCTATTACTTTATTCTGAAACATTACCTGCTCCAGGACTCAGAATGCTCTATGCCCCATCATGAACTAGACAGAAATATAATGAAAATTAATCATATTTAGGACAGATTTCAGCTGATGCTAGGACTACCAATGGAACTCTGATGAGAAAGGGGACCCGGATTCATAACGTGGATAATTCTTGCATTAATTCTTGTCATACCATCAGCACCAGGTGGCACAGCTGGCCTAGACTTTGCTCAATCACCAGCCATGGCTTTGGTCTCGGTCTTGCCAAGCAAATGCATGTTCATTTTTCCCTTTGCTGAGACTAAAAATCTGTCACGGAAGGACAGCAAAGGTAATACTTCTATATTTCTATAGAGGTTGTTGATTGGTAATGACATCTGCTGGTTGGTAGCAGTACAAACCGTGTAGGCTGCACAAGACAATGATTTAAAACCCAGCAGCTGAACGTAGAAGCCTAAGGGCCTAAGAAGCCAAAATCTTGAATGTTTCTAATTCCTCCTTGCATCCCAAACCTCCTCACACCTTCGTTTTGTCAAACATTAGTCAATAGTTCTATCACTGCCTCAGAGGAAAGTCTCAATAATTGCTAATTTGTCAAAAAAATACAGCAGTCTACGCAGTGGTAGATATCGATGATGCTAAGTTTCCAATACAGGGCAATGCGGAATGTTTTGTGAGCAAAGACTAATTCAACTTCATTTTAAATAAAAGAGAAAGGTCATATATCAAAGGATAAAGACAGCATTATACACCTGACTCTTCCTGAGGTCATCAAAAACTGCTGTTACTGAATTGGGTTTTACAATCTGAGACCGAATTCTTCGGAAAGGAAAAAGCAATGAGGGTCACGAAGCATTTCAGCTTTGGACCTCTGTGCAAATTCTGGATATATGAGCCAGACGTTTGGTGGCATAAGGAATGACTTCCAGCCTTTCTTGTTGGCTTCTTACTTTATATCCCATGTACAGCAGAGAACAGTAAGAAAATTCCACCAGGAGATGGGAAAGTTTGAAGAAACCAACATGATGCAGCTGTAAACTGAGAAGCAAAATTGCCCTCCTGTGGAAAGAACAGTGGTATTTTAACATTTTAAAATGTGAAAACTCTTGGCGTGGTGAGAAGGTTGAAATGAGAATTTCTGTTCAGGGATGCTGGTGCTTATCGGATCAGCTCTGACATCTCCTCCTGTTTCCCTTCCAAACACAGCAGCAGAATTGCTCAAGTTCTGCAACAGTCATCGTGATGCTTTTGGTGACAAAATTGGATCACGGACATCTCATGGCCACAGTACAGGGCAGAAGATTGCTTTAGGAAAGAATGAGGAAGTATATAATAAAAAACACTACAATCCCATGCCCTGCTGAGACAATTCAGGTCCAGACTGATGCTGAAATCAACACAATACAATTTGCTACATTGGTTTCTGACACACACACACAGAAAAATAATAACTAAAGCTGCCTTAGGTTTTCAGTTTGGGCTGTATTGTTTTCTCCCCAGGTTTTTTGCTGTTTTCCAAACTTTCATTTTGCAAGAACCAGCTCTCCTGTACAGAACCAGACTGAGCAGAGGATCTCCCTTCAGCCCTCCATGCCCCTGCGAGGAGGCCTCCAACAACACCCCTTGCCAAAGAAGGTCAGGGGTTAATTGAGCTTCTTCCTTTTGCTCAGAGCTGATCCAGGAATTAAATTCCTCAGATCCTGGTACTTGAAGTACATCCCTGAGAGCCTGGTACGTTCCTCCAAATTCCTTTCTCACATCTGAACCTCTCTGCCAGCGAAAGAAAAACCAAGGGAACATGACCGCCAGCAGGCAGCACCTTTAAACAAAAGCTGTAAAAATAGCAGTGGCTCCAAGAGCCAGCTACATCCTTCCTTTCCTCTAAAGGAAATGTCTGCTTGCTGCATTACAGGGCTGTATTTGTGCAAGGGGATAATTGCATCAATATTCCTTAGTAAGACAAGCACGCTGTCACTGTAAATTTGACACAGATTAATATTAAACTGGATTTAAGATGCTGTTTTTAACATAATGTGCTTGTAATTACCTGGCTAATAGCAATCACTGTGATAGAGCAGTATTGTTAGTTACTCAGGGAAAATTAAAATCAAATCCCAATTCAACATTCGCTGAGAGCCCATCTAGGAAATTCAGCTAGGTCCAGTGGAAGGATTTGCTTCATTCTGCCAGCAAAAACACGGACAATTCTCATCCTCAGCCACTATTCTGCAGTAAGTTGGGGTTGTCAGGCAGAGTAGTCATAGGACAAGGGAGAACAACTTTAAAAGAGAAGAGATTTAGATCAAATACAGGGAAGAAATTCCTCACTATGAGGGCAGTGAGGCCCTGGCCCAGGCTGCCCAGAGCA
>VXAV01010891.1:5080-21873 GCA_013399715.1 Alectura lathami
TCTGCGGTGCCGGGCAGCGCGCACAGCGGGCGCGGGGTGCGTGCCTATCGCTGGAGCCAGCCCCTAGCGAAATCGAAGCATCTCCTCTTAAACGCAGCCCGGGGTGTTCGAGGCAGCGGGCGCTGAGCGCTCCGACCGCTGCCGCAGAAAGCAGCTGGGTTCGGCTAACGGACCTCTCCCTCGCTCTTCTCTTGCAGAACCCGCGTCTTCGTAACCTGCTGCACAAAAATGGAGACCATGCATGAGCTGATCCCCTTCGCCAAAGAAATGCTCAGCCAGAAGCCCAACAGGAAGATGGTGAAGCTGTACATGCTGGGCAGCGTGCTGGCTTTCTTTGGTGTGGTTATCGGGCTGGTGGAGGCAGTGTGCAGCCCCTTCACCTCCGAAGGGAGGCTAGAGGAGGAGGAGAGGAAACCTGCCGCGACACGAGAGCAAATGCTTCCTCAGAAACAGGAGGATTTGATTTTGGAACAGAGCACAAAGCCAGTGGCCGTGCAGCGGGGCCTGGTGACCAGGCAGCACGCCTCCTAAGCACCCTGCAGCTGGACCCGGGCTGCCTGCTGCTTGTGCAGCCCAGCACACGGCTCTGCTGTCCTGTTGTACCCGGTGGTGGTTCCAGCAAGAAGAGTGAAGGTTTGGCTGAACGAGGAGACTGCAAGTGCAAGACTTGAAGGAAACGAATGGTTTTATTTGCTGCTGTGCAGCAGTAGGAAAAAATACCTTTTGTTGGTATAAAAATGTGCAAGATGCACAGCATGGTTTCTTATTTTTATTACAGATGCATTTTACAACATTTTACAAAATCAATAAATATTTTATATGGTACAAGTGCTCTCTAGCTATCTTCATTTCAAACTTCTGTCATGGATTTTCAAATAAGTTTTGCTCACAACTCTGCGGGAGCCTCTGGCCCTTCAGTGAGCAGCTGTGAGCAGTAACAGGACCCGCTCCATTGAGCTCCCTCCCCAGGTTCAGCTGCTCTGGGCAGAGGGGTTGGAGTTGCCCAGCTCCAAAAATGGGTCAGCTGGGTGGGGAGGAGGTGACCTTGTAAACCCCTTTTGGGGTTGTACCTTCCGGGGGTTATCTGGGCTACAGAGATGGCACAGATTCATGGCTCTGCCCCATCCCTGTAGCCAGAGCTGCTTCAAAATCTGTCTGTCCCCAGCAGCCCTCTAACAGGCTACGAATGCTACACAGCCAAAACAAATGCTGTGCTTTTACTGGGATCCTACACAACACTGACACCTGATCGTGGAGAACAGTGTTAGCTCCCTGTATTACAGCCATGTCGCAAATGGAGAAGCTGCTGCATGGGCAGACGTGATGGCATGGTCAGCCCTGAGCGGTGGAAAGAGGGACCCGAGCACTGCCACGACAGTGAGAGGACTTTCACCTATTTAACATCCTCCCTGGGCTTAGTTCTGAACCCAATGGATTCTTTCTATGTCACTAACATTAAACTGCAGATAACCACAGCTGAAAGATCCTGAACACGCTACAAAATAGAGGGAAGAGAAATTGTCCTTGGCAGTCAGGACAGAGGCAGAAAATCCCTCTTTATTTGCTCACTGGCAGAGCCAGTGGGACAGGGGCAGCCATGACCTTGTACAGAAACTGGGAATGAAAAGCAAAGGGTTGTTACAAACAGCAGGAGGCTCTGGAGCATGAAGCACTGCCTGGCACCAGTGACAGGTATACAGCTCCTCCCAGAGCTGCACAAACTAGGATAGAACCCTAATCTGAGAACGTAGCTGAAGTTCACCCTTGCATTTTCATAATACATTGCTGCGTCATTCGTTTTGTTGACAATTATTTCTGTCAAAGAAAAAAAAAAATGCACTGTGCAGTAGGAATCCTTTTTAGCCCACACAAAAATTCTTTCCAAGCTTCAAACCAAGAGCAAAGTACCTTCTCCTTAAGGGAAAAAAGAGCAGAGCCCAATGAAATATAGCTGTTGAGAATGATTTGATTTAGGTTCAGCCGAGCACTCTGGCCTCTGGCAAGGCTGAGTGACCCAGCACCTCACCGATGCTGACGGGAACTTCAAGGCCAACAGGAGAGCAGAGCTGCAGCTTGCAGCAGCCCCCGAGCCAGGCTCTGTGCTCCCGCAGCACGGCCCCGGGGCCAGAGCAGGGATCTGAGCACCCAGGGCTGTGCTGGGCAGGAAAATGCTGCCAGATCTGAGTTCTCACATGCCTCTGTAACACAGAAATGTCTTTGCTGTGGCAAGAACAGCTCATAAAATTGGTTAGACTGAAACGAGAACCACGTCTGTCCGGCCGCTCTGGGTCTGCTCCTTGCAGACGCCGTCACGCCACGGACCCGGCCCCGCTGCATCGCGCCAGCATCCTGCTGCCCCCGCCGCCTCCTACCCTCATCCAGTCACGGGGTTTATGAGCTTAAAGCAAAGAGGTTTGTGGAACAATCAAAATAGCTGCTCCTAAGGCAGCTAACGGGATTAGACAGCTAAAGCACCGCGACGGCGGTTCTGGAGCCAACTCGGTAACACCGTGCCCTGCCGAAGGCAGCCTCCTGCTTCCTGCCGGCATCGGGCCGCTGTCCCCTGGGTCTGCCCGCGGGGCTGAGCCCGTGCTGCCGCCTCCACCACAGAGCACCTCAGGCTCCAGACAGGGCAGCAGATCAGCTGTGCATCGACGTCTGATGCTACAATGGCCATAAAGAGCCCCATGTAGACCATGCAGTGACACATTCCGTGCGCACGGGAGATTAGTAATCCATTTAACATCACGTTAACTATGATGAATGGCAGACTTGCCAAATGCAGGAGATTAAAGCGCATCAGCAGACCTCCCAGTCTATACACCACAGCAAACCTCTCCAGGAAGCCTGTTCCCAGCCCCACCTCCTGAGCCCGCCGTGCCCCAACCCTGGCACCAAACAGCACAACGCTCGGCTCAACAGCACCTGCCACAACCATGTGCAGTTGGAAAAACGCATCCACACTGCCTGGAATAGCCCATGTGCGAATTGGAGAGGGAAATTGTAACGATGAGCACTGGGATAAACCAGGGAGCACCCAGGTGGGACACGTAAGCTGTACAGCCTGTGCTGGTGAGGACTTCTGAGGCAAGTGAGTGTAGAAACATGGAGTGGGGGCATTTAAGGCTGAGTTAAAGCAGAGCACCGAGGGATAAGCGCTTGAGGAGAACCACACATTGCCCAAGGTGTGCAGCACATTCCTGAAGTCACCAAAGGTTGGTTTCTATCTCTCTGCTTCTTTTAGGACCTGTCTGGATGCAGGTTGCTCTGACCTGTAAACCTGGTGCATTAAATCCCAGGGAAGATTGCAGCTGGCATGAGATCTGACACATGTTGGCCTCTGCCCTCCTGGCAGCACCTCTGCAGAGATCTGATTTCAGCTTGCAGCCATTGCCCAGGCCTTCAAAGCACGGAGCTGAGCACCAGAAACGCAGCAGCCCTCCCACCCAGGCCAATGGCTTCAGGAGCACGAGCTGAATGTCTTCAGGGCCCTCACCAGCTATTTGTAGCCTGGACGCTGGATGTTCTGAAAGCTGCCTGGCTAAATTTAGGGGCCCAGATAAGTATATCAGCCTCTCTCACCCAACAGCAAGGGCATCAGGGACATGGAGAGAAGCCAAGACTCAAGGCAGCCACAGTATCAACAATAACGTATCAAGGCAGAGACTCCTGATTTGGTCACATAGGAACAAAAAATTAATGCAGTGCTTAGAAATGGCTTGAACCTGACAGTAATAACTCTGAAACGGCAGCGAGTACAAGCACAAAGTCAAACCAAACCGTCCCACAATCACTGCAGCCCTCCCCTGGGAGCTGAGGGCACGTTTCCAGGCGCAGCACCAGGCCGTGGCTCAATGGCAGCTGCAGAACAGGGGCACTGCCCGCAGCCCGCGCCTGGGAGCCTCCGTGGGGCTGCCTGCAGCCGTGCCCAAACACACCCAGAGCTGGCACAGCTCGATAGCTGCCCGTCGGTGTGCACACAATGCAGTGTGACTGTAACCGAGGGCCGTCCCTAACCATAAAGAAAGGGAGGCCTGTGCTCATGGTAAAGAGTGCTGGGAGAGACGGGTATAAGAAAACATTTTAGCATTTACATGATAAAACAAGGGGAAAAGAAAAACACTCTACACTTAACAAATATTTGATGATGGATTAAAAACAGTCAACTATTACTCAAAAGGGAAAAAAAAAAAGGGGGGGGGTATTTCAATTTCTGCCAAGTGCTTTTGAGTCCCTGAGCTGCAAGCAGGAGCCTGCCTAATCCCCAGCCCTGCCCCAAATGCGCTCCTTCCCCTTCCCGCAGCACAAGGCAGGCTCCCTCCACAGCTGCCCCAGCTGCTCCGCCAGCCTTTGCCAGAGCAAGCTGCTTTGTGCCTTCGTTTCCTCTGAGCCATTTCAGAAGCAAGAGGCTGCTTCCCTTCCAGCAGTGCTCCATCCCACCAGGCTGCCTGTGGAGGTCTGGCAGCAGCAGGGCCAGGACCAGCCTCGTGGGCTGAGTTTAGCGACTGGGATCAGAAAATACCTCTCTGCAGTCTTCCTGCCCTCCTCCCCCTTTCTTCCCTCCCCGCCTTCAAGAAGAGGTTAAAAACAAGTCCTTAAACTGCACAAAGCCAGAAAAAGCCTTGAGTGGGAGCGAGGAGCAGCAGTGCCTGGCTGGGTGGCAGGAGGTGGGGAGGAAAAACTCACGCAAGCAGCAAAACACAGCTGGGGCTGGGGGCTCTGCTGGCACCGCAGCCCCCAGACCCCACCGGCACCCGCACCCCAACCCCACAGAGCACAAAGGCTGGCAGCTTTGGTTTGCTGTGACATCCTAATGCCAGTAATAACAGCAGCTTTCAGAGCATCCCTCCCTCCCACAGCACACACGAGATCGCAGCTGAGGCAGGACCAACAGGTTCGTGGTTTTCAAGCCAAGGAGCGAAATGGTTGCCCCACGATCACAACCCAAGTTCAGAGCCAAAGAACCCGGAAAGGGCAGAGTTTCTGCAGCACTGTTATCGGACCAAATGTGGGTTAAGTGATTCTTATCAGAGGGAAAGCTGAGCCTGAAGTATAAAGGTAGGTCTGGGAGCAAGGAGGCTGCCTGGCAGCACTCAGTGCCCACCTCCTGCAGCAGCTATCAGTGCTCTGCGAGGCAGATCCCGGTGCCAGAGCAGCGCTGGAGCTTGACTTGCTCCAGTTACGCAAGATCGATGGCATCGAATTTGCTGCTGCTCGGACACAGCAAGATAACGGATGTTACGTGTTTTTTCCTTGGACTACATTCACTTACAAGAAACAACGTAGCTACTGCTACGCTCTGAGCAGGCAGAGCAAGGACCCTTCCTTCTCTGCAGAAAACACAAAATTCAGTGATTTGCTGCAAACATCCCTGTGCCTGCATGGCCCCTGGAGCAGGGGGATTCAGCTCAGCCCCTGCTTACATGAGTGGGGAGTGGTGAAAAAACAAACCCTGCCCCGGTGGAGTGTTTTCCCACAGCCACCTCTGGTGCAGAGCAGTGATGTTCTGCGTGGGGGGGGGCGCAGCTGCTGCCCCTGGTCAGATCCATGCTGCAGCTGCATGCACCCAGCACCATGGGAATCAAAGAGGAGCCTCAGCCACCTGCACCCGGCTGCCTCTGATGTTCTCCAAGTGAAACTTGATGCTGTTCAGCAAGGACACACCTCTTCCAGGGTGTTGTGCAAAATTCTGCATTTTAACGTAGGGACAGGAAATATGAAAAGAGCCAGGCAGAGCCCGGAGCAGCACCGCCAGTTAGGCCACAGCTCCCCAGCTCCAGTGGGGAGCTAACTGAAGACTTTGCTTCGCTTACCAACCCCACTGTGATTTTCCAGCACTTGGGAATCACAGTTCCTGTGCTAACAGGTTTTAAAGGATTGGCATTGCTGCTTCCTTCAGGAGCAGCTCTGCAAAGGCTTTTTCTCCTCCTGGGATGGGTCGATGGCAAACGATTCTCCTTTCTGGTTTGGGACTGGTTTTGGCCTTCTGCTTCTATTCTGCAAGGGACAATTTCAAACCTGGTAAGTATTAAAAGCGAATCTGACCTGAAGTAAAATATTAAAAGGCACATTTGAGTGTTTTGCATAGAAACCGTACACAGCTTGGACCAAGCCTTTGTGGCAGGGCTGATAATGGAGCGTTGTTTTAGCAGAGATTTGATCAGATTGAACAAGTAACATGCAGAAACAATTACTGAGGGAGCAGGCAAGGCAGGAGCTTCTGAAGCAGAGAGGGCTTTGAACCCTTCATGTTCAAGCCGAAACAAAAGTTTATAAAAGTGTGTTTTAAATGTTGGATTTTAATTTTTGAAGCATGTGCTTACTGGGTGTTTACTATTGCAAAATAGCTAGGATGTTTGTAAGTTGTGTCCTGATCTGTGAAAAAGCTGTTGGAAGAGCCAAGAACCATCCCTGCGTTGCGGCGGTCAGTTCAAGCTGCAGGAGATGGAGGAGACGTCCCAGCGCAGGACAGAGCACGAGGCTCTCTCCTTGCAGGCAGGCTCACCCAGCTTGCAATGAATTGCTGCTCGAGGGCATTAGGGGATTTTATTTCCTTTTAAAATAGGTTTGGATAAATTAACTCCCTGCGCCTTTGTCCGCAGAGATGCTGAGAGGGAAGCGCGTGATTGTCACTGGAGCAAGCACTGGCATAGGGGAGCAGGTGGCGTACCACCTGGCGCGGATGGGAGCCCATGTCGTGGTCACGGCGCGGACAGAAGCCAAGCTGCAGAAAGTAAATGGCAAGCTGAGCGCTCACACATGCATGCTCACGGCAGTGCACACACAAACACGGGAAGGCCAATCCCACAGCACAGGTACATTCACAAATATACGCGCACGTAACCGCCATGGCACAGACACCAGATGCGCGCAGTTCTATTCGCAAGTGTGCAAACTGCTGCTCTCCAGGGCTCCTGCCTGCGCAGAAATCACCCCCTGCAGACGTGCACTCTGCACGGCACGTCCTGCGATATTTGAACTTGCTCAGTTCAGCACACATCTGCCATGTGCGCAGGCTGCAGCAGCGCACACACCCTCATTCCACGGCCGTGATCTATCAGCTCCCGCTCGCCCTACACACGCGATCCCAGCACAGACCGCACAGATAACGAGCTAAACCGCCTCGGGTCATGCATTCAGCAAAGGAACAAACTTCAAAGGGAGCCTGAGAGACTCAAGGCTCCAGAAAACCTGCACTGATGTTTTGGGGCAGAGGCACGTTTTGGGGAGCGCGGCTCCTCATCTGATGGGTCCTGATGCTCTGCATTGCTGTCGCAGGTGGTGGAGCGGTGCCGGGAGCTGGGGGCCAGCTCAGCGCGGCTGGTCAGTGGCAGCATGGAGGACATGGCCCTCGCCCAGCGGGTGGTGAAGGCGGCAGAGGACGAACTGGGTACGTCCGCAGCCTGCTCCCCACCAGCCCGCAGCAGGTTAGAGATGCTGCAGCTCTCCCGCACGCTGCTCTCTGCTGGGTGCCCGCTAAGAAAAAGCAAAAGAAATGGGGATGGGGAGAGGTTGTTCCTAATTCTGCACCTTCCAGCCCAGCCTGCACTGCTCCAGCATGGGCTGAACTGCGCTCTGGATTTCATCCCTGTGCCCTCGTAACATCCTGTCCCAGTATCACAGTCCTGGATTTCATCACTGCCAGCTACCATGGGCTAAAGCCATCCATCAGGCTCGCAGCAGCCCTGCTACTCTGGTCATGGGTCATCGCTGTGGAAATGCAGTGTTCAGCTTGGTGACCTCACTCTCCCACCACAAGCCCAGATAACTCGAGTGCGATCTCTCTTGTGCCATGTTATTTGTGTTTCAAACCAGGGGGAAAAAAGTCACAACAGTTCTCATCTGGGGTGAGCTAGATGAACCCAGCACGTTTTTACTGGCAACCAGCATCTGGACTGCCCCACCTCCAGAGATGGCAGCTACAGCTCTGACCCAAAAAGCTGACCCCAAAAGACACTGACCCCAAAATGTTCTGGTTGCACTGACCCTGCTGCCAGGGAATGCTCTGCCCTGCCCGCCGCAGCCCTCTCCCACCCAGCACTAACACCTGCTCCTCTGCTTTCAGGAGGCCTAGACATGCTGATTCTTAATCACGTTGGCAAGTCATACTTCAATTTCTTCGATGGGGACGTCGGGCACATCCAGAAGCTCCTGGAGGTTAACTTCCTCAGCTACGTGGCCATGACGGTCTCTGCCCTGCCCATGCTGAAGCAGAGCGGGGGCAGCATCGTGGTGGTCTCATCCATGGCAGGTGAGTGGACTGAGGTATGGGATGGGGGACTCTGTG
Source organism: Alectura lathami (assembly GCA_013399715.1). Lineage (NCBI taxonomy): Eukaryota > Metazoa > Chordata > Aves > Galliformes > Megapodiidae > Alectura > Alectura lathami. Next base: position 13,368 of record VXAV01010891.1, read on the forward strand.
GCCTGGTTTTCATAAGTAAGAAGCACGCAGAGACACCAGGCATCTCATGGGAGCCCTAACTACTCAATATCCTCAAAGCAACCCAGATCTCCGGGTCTTTTTCACATTTTCTCAGTGGAATGTGTTCTGAAGCAATCCAGCTGCTCCAGCTTGCTCTCTGACTAGCCCAGTGATTAAACCCCACACCCTGGTGTGGCTCATTGGTGCTCCAGTTTTATGAAGAAAAGGGGAAATGCTGCTATTTCTCACTGCATTGGTCCTCTGACTGTTCATCGTGGTTTGGTAGGTCAAGGTCCTGCAAATATTTGCAGAGACTTTTCTAACAAATTTCTTTTAAGTCAGAAGACTAAATGAACAGCAGCTGTCCCCCTCGCAGCTGGCCTGTTGGCTAGCCTGCTGGTGATCAGCTTAGCTCCGTGCTCAGAGCACAGAGATTAAACTTTGCTCTGTCTCAGTTTCGTGGCTGCTGCCTGTTGCTGATACCCGCGCAGAGCCACGAGACATGCCGCTGGACTTCAGACCACAAACGAGCAGGAGGCTGACGGGAACACTCCGCAGCCCTGCTGTTCAGGTGCCAGCATGACATTTCCCTAGGCGTAAACTCCATTTGGGTAAAATCCTTTACGAAGAGCAAAACTGAGGCTTATGCAGCACAGCTTTTGGTGCTTTAATGGAACTTCATTCTGTGTCCAGGTAAAGTCGGGTTTCCCTTTACGGTCCCCTACTCTGCAACTAAGTTTGCCCTGGATGGATTTTTCAGCTCCCTGAGGCAGGAATTCAGCGTCCAGAGCATTAATGTTTCGATCACACTCTGCATCCTTGGCTTCATTGACACTGGTAAGCTCCGTGCCGTTTGACCCGGCCGACCAGGAGCCGCGCACCGCACGGTCAGCTTCCTGCCCTCCTCTCCAAGCTCCCTGCCCCCAGCACCCCCCTTGCACCCAGCACTGCTTTTCCTCCAGCTCTGCTGGAGCAGGAGTGCATGCAGCACAGCCCCTGGCATCTGCGGGCTCCTTCTCTCTTCCACCAAAATACAGCCTCAGAACTAATTTCTCTCCCCACGCCATGTAAAATAAGCCAGCGCACACAGGCTGGTTCAGCCTAAAATTCAGTGAGTTCAAACGGATGTGCCGGCCACATCTCTCCCAATTATCTCAACCACTGACGCAACAAGCTACAGGAGGGCAAGCAGATGATGAGAGCAGCTTCAAAGTTTCTGCATGTGCCAGTCAACAGAGAGGAACTCACTCTCGCAAAGTTACTTCTGTTTTCAAGTGCATGCTGACATGCCCAGTTCTAGTAATTTCTTCACAAGTCCTGCTACCCCCACCCACGCTAATCGAGACAGCCTTCCTCAGCCCCTCGGTTTGCTCGTCACAAGGCAGCCGGAGCCTGACCGAGGCTTCTCTCCTTCCCCGACCAGAGAGCGCCATGCGCGCGGCCGGCGAGGTGCTGCTGACGCCCCCGGCCCCCAAAGAGGAGTGTGCCCTGGAGATCATCAAGGGGGGGGCCCTGCGCCAGCGCGAGGTCTACTACCGCTACGCCGAGACCAAAATCCCGCTCCTGCTGCGGGACTGGGCCGCGGAGCTGCTGGACTACCTGGTGCGGCAGCGCTACCGGCCCGAGCGCCTGCGGGCAGCCTGAGCCGCCCCCGGCGCTGCGCTGCGCTGCGCTGCGGNTCGCAGCCCGCTCCGCAGAGCGCAGCTCTCGGCCTGGGCTTTGGGAGGTTCTTCGGTCGTTTTCAAGTTAACCATCTCGCCCCTAAAGGAGCCGGCGGGGACAACCCCACGCTGCGGCGCAAGACGTGAAGCGGGGAGCTTCGTGCAGCTGCAGCGCTCGGTCTGGTTAGACCCATTCTCTTTCTCCCCTAGACTAGGGAAGAATAGTAACAAACCAACAATTAAATACAACTTACTAACCTTACGGTTGCATGCTTTGTGATTTTTTATCCCCTCTTTTTCCGTTACTAAATGCTGCTGTAAATAGGCATCAGCCCATTGACGTGCCTTTCTCAGGAAAGTTGGATTTTAGCAATAATCCTTCATTGTTTCATTTCAGGGAGAACAGTCTCTAGCTTATTTGTCATTTACCTTAATAACCAAATTCTAGAGAAGTTTTTCCACCAAGTTTGTTCTTTGGGGTACAGTTCTTTACACAGACATTATAACAGCAAAACGCTTTCCAGACACACAGAGCTGCCCCGCTGCTGCCCTAAGCCATGAGCTCGGTGCCCGGCACGGTGCTCGCTGAGTGAGAAACCACAGCACAACCTGCAGGGAGCCTGGCACAGCTCAGCTCCCAGCAGCGCTGCCTGAGTGGTGTGTTTACCTCTAACCCCTTGGTGGCTGAGCAATGCCTGTGACATCCTCAAAACTGGCACCTGCCCTTCCAGGTGCTACCTGCTGCAGGATGAAGAAATGAGAAACCTCCCCCAGGCCACTCCCCAAGATCATTCTGCTCCTTGCTTTCTGAAGGAGCCTGGGAGCTGGTATCGCTGTTCTCTCTATCTCAGCATCTCCTGCATGACCCAGCACACACAGAGCAGGTTTTGCCCTTTAAACTTTCTCTTTGAGAAAATTATTTGCAAATCAGTTTGCCATATGCCCAGGCAGATGCTGAGCACTGCGACACACACACTTGTGAAAGCCGAAGATCTTCATTATTCACCTGCTCGGCTCTTCTACTGCCTTTCACAATCTGCCTCACCAGGCTCCTCCAGACAGAGCACAATTTTTTAGGTCTAAGAGCCACCCAGCCAGCTGTCAGCATTACACCCATGGTGATATCACATGGCCCAAGCCAGAAACAGCAACTTTACCATCCCTGTTCTCTCTAGATATTTGTATGAAACTGCATTGCAGTGACCATTGCTGGTCAATAAACCCTTGTGGCAGCAGTGAGGAAGGGAAGCTGGATGTCCCACGAGGTCCGCATGGAGCCGACATGGGCGCCTCAGCCCTGACAGCAGTCACTGAACCACCCGCTGCAACATCGAGCCAGCAGCTTATCGGGGCTGCTCCTTCAGCAGCCTTAGGAAACACTCCTGATATTCATGGGCGGGGAAGGGGGGGTGGGTGCAAAGGGTCAGCCTAGACTCCAACGTAACATGCTTTATTAGGTTAATGTTTGATAAATTACAGGAAGCAGAAAAGAAAGGCCCAATAGGCACTGGCAGACATGGGTAGGACAAGGATCAGTTTGAAGCAGCCACCGCTCACCCCACTGTCGCGTCCGCTCCTGCCCGAGCGCTGGCGGAAGGATGGGGCTGCTCCTGAAGGTCCTCATCCCCCTGTTGGGGCTGGGGCTGGCTGTGTATTTTTATTCAGCACCTGGGAATTTCAGTGAAGGTAAGGTTTTGAAAAAAAAAAACATGCTTAGCACCAGCCAGCAAGCCTGCTGCCCAGCCTGTGCTGTTTGCGGACCTCCAAAGCTGCTGGAAGAGCTGAAGCACAGGAGGTGTGAGTGGTTGGACCCCCCTGCCCCACGCAGGAGAAGTTCAGGGGGTTGTGGGGGGGTCTGCCAGGCTCATGTTCTTTGATCTCAGCAAATGGATTTGTTTAGGAAACATGCAGTTAACCACTGTAAATATTTAATCTTTTCTTAGTCAAATCCTGCAATTTGCAATGCAGCTCCAGCCCTGGGCTGCACCAGCAGCCGCACACTGTGGTGGCACAGAGGAGCCGCAGAGGGCTTGGTGCGGGCTGTGCACGGCCCTGAGCTTTGCATGCCCCAACAGAGATGCTCTGGGGGAAGCGGGTGATCGTGACGGGAGCCAGCAGCGGCATCGGGGAGCAGATGGCATACCACCTGGCACGCATGGGGGCCCACGTGCTGCTCACGGCGCGGACGGAGGCCAAGCTGCAGAAGGTGAGCAGAAGGCGCCGCGTGTGCTGAGCACGGCTGTGGTGCATGACCCCACAGGCAGGCAGGAGCACTGAGAGATCCACTCAGCCCGTGCACGCAGAGGTGCTGGATATCCAGAACATTCCCCAGCACACCCCACACAACCCCAAATTGTGTTTGCAATCCTGACAGCACATTTCTTCCTCCGCGGTATTCAGCTGCTGCAGAAGAAACGTCCCTCTAAACAATGTCTCCCCCAGCAAAGGGAGGGGAATTGCAGCAGGCTGAGAGGACGTGCCACCCCCCTGGAACCCCAGCCAATGCCACTCTCGTTGCAGGTGGTGGAGCGGTGCCTGGAGCTGGGTGCTGCGTCTGCCCGCTACGTGAGCGGCTCCATGGAGGACATGGCGTTTGCCGAGAAGGTGGTGAAGGAGGCTGAGAGCACTTGGGGTGCGTGGTGGGTGCCACCTCCACTCTCCCACACCCTGTGCCACATTTCAGGGCCATCCTGGCCGCACAACGCAGCTTTGGTCTGAGACGCTGGCTGCCAACATGCTCTGTTTCCAGGAGGCCTCGACATGCTCATCCTGAATCACATCGGCCGGAGCTTTTACGCCTACTTCAACGGGGACGTGGAGCACGTGCGAAAGCTCATGGAGACCAACTTCCTCAGCTATGTGGCCATGACTGTGTCTGCCCTGCCCATGCTGAAGGAGAGCGAGGGCAGCATCGTCGTCGTCTCATCCGTGGCAGGTGAGCACGCAAGGGCCCGTCTCTCCCTGCTGCACCCCTGCCTCTCGTGCCCTTCCTGCTCATCTCTGTGCACCCACAGCCGCCGTCTTTGTATGCTGCAGTCAGTGCACTGCTGCAGGTTTACTTGCACGACCATGTGCTATACAAGCATTTACTACACAGGGGTACATACAAAGGAATACAAGAGCAGCATGGCCCACGGTGAAGGTCCCCATGGCAATGCATGCCATGTGCTACGCTTTAAACATTCCTGCGTTTGTTTCTTTCTCTTGAGCATTTAAGACAGATTGCTCACCTCGCCATTTCATAGCTACACGAAGGGCAGGGGGAAAGCAGAGCAGTGCAGCCTTGAACCTGCCCAGCAAGCATGACCTCTGACCTTGTGCTTCCACCCAGGTAAAGCCAGCTCCCCATTCGTCGCTCCCTACTCTGCCACTAAGTCTGCCTTGAATGGATTTTTTAGCTCCCTGAGACAAGAATTCATCATAGCAAACGTCAATGTTTCCATCACGCTCTGCATCCTGGGCTACATTAACACAGGTAAGCTCAACAGCACCAGGGCTCACAGTTAAAACACTGATCCCGGCATTGCAAGCTCAGGGGAAGTGAGGATTCATCACCAAGAGAGGGGAAGGATGTTGCTATCATTTTGCTGCCATCCTAAACCTAAGCAGACCCAATTCCCAGAGCCTGGGGGCTTGTAAGAGGCAGACACAGGCACCCTGAGCCCCCGATGCCCATGGCAGCCCCCGTGCAACCCAGCTGCCCACTGTCACTGCAGACAGCGCGGTGAAGACGATCTCACACGCCGTCAAGCTGACACCGGCTCCCAAGGAGGAGTGTGCCCTGGAGATCATCCGGAGCGGGGCCCTGCGCCAGCACGAGCTGCGCTACCCCGCCGGCACCGTGACCTGGACGCTGCTGCTGCACGACCTGGTGCCCAGCTTGTTCCACAGCCTCACCCGGAGCAGCATCATCTTGGAAAACATCAGGAGACCGCAGCCACCTGACGGCAACCAGCGCACGGGGCCGGGGCACTAGCGCAGCTCCAAGCGGCCGGCACGTTCCCATGCGTAGCGGTGTCTCCAGAAAAGCCCACCCTAAATCAGCGCTGGGGGCTTTTCTGAAGACAGCGCAGCTGGGAACATGGGGCACCTCTGGAGTTGGCAGTGCAAGATAGGACAGCGGAAACCTGTGACATCACACAGAAATGTCTCTTAGTTATGATGCTTGCAACTGTTTTTTTCTGATCAAGAGGAGCAGGCAGCAGGGTTCCCCAAAAGAGCTCTGCAAAAGCCAGGAAAAGCCAGAAATCTGCAAGGCCAGAAATACAAAGGGGTTTGGGGTGCGTGCTCAGGCAGCGTCCATGCACCTGGGCACTCCACGTGTTCTCTGCAGTTCACCACGTCCCTCCCAAAGGAGGGGTTAGCTAAGAGGTGATTAACGTGGAAGGAAACCAGACCTGTCAAACACAGCCTTGTGCTTCAGAGGGAAAGATTCAGAGTGGCTCAACGTGAAAACCCTCAGTGACCTAGTTAAAAGTAAAACATTTTTTGAAAAATATTAAAAAAAAAATTGGTTTCTTTAGTTTTGGGGGGTCGGGGAAGAGGATTATAAAGCAGAACTGCGCAGGTCGAGGGCAAAGGCGCCCAACTCTGTGTGAGTGGGGATTTAGGCCAACCCATGCGAACTGCCCAGACAAGCCACGCCACAAGAGGGTCTTCGAACTGGAATGTTTTTTTCCTGTGTCCTTACTTTGGAACAATAAAGCCTACGTTGCTGTGTGACATCCCTAGTTTGAATTTTATTGCTTTCCCACTTGAGTATGCACAGAGCCCTTATCAGCGTGCAGCTGGTTAAACCGACCTCGCTGCATGATTTGCATTAAAGCAGCTTTCACTTCTCTAAAGACCTTAATGAATTCCTGCCATTTGCGACCTCTCCCAAAATACACTTTTTTCTCCCCCCTCTTTCAATCTGCAAGAAGCTTTACAATAATAGCATTACTGCACTTGCCTAAGTCTGCATTTCTCCACCCCAAAGCAGCCCGGGCAGATTTGGTCACCCGGTGCCGCTGGCACCCCTCGGACTGGCGCTCAGCCTCCGAGTGCCAGGGGCCGATAAGGGAGATGGCCGCAGAGACGGGTGCCGGCTGCGCGTGGCAGGGGGCCGCTGGCACCCCGAGATAACCCCGCGCCCCCGGGCTCCCCGCCTGCGTGAACAGGACAGGAACCAGGGCTCAGGCTGCGGCCTCAACATTTCCTGTTTGACAGAAAGAAAAAGAGCGAGGGAGCAGCAGCACGAAGCTGCTGGCACCCAGATGACAGCGGGAGCGTGCTCGCGTCCCACAGCCCGGTGCTCGCCCCGCTGCAGCTGAGCAGGATCTGGGTAAGTGCCCGTGGCCCCGGGGCTTCAGCGTGGCCCCGCTCGCCGTGTGCCTTTTTCCTCCTCTTTCACTCCTACCTGATTGATGCCGGTAGGCTGTAACATGAACCAGCAAGAAACATTTTTTGTTGTTGTTTGTTTCCCTTGAAGCAAGAAACATAACAGCTCGGAAAGCAAAGATAAAGGACACCTGTGTTAATTAGAGAGGGTAATTTTGGGCAGCAGCAAGAGGAAATAAAGTATTAGCTTGTCAAGAAGGCCTCAACACTTTGCTCTGCTTGGGGTGAGTAACGGACTGTATATTTCTTCAAGCTTTACCTTGCTTTAAAGCCATTTCTGGTTAACCAAGGGTGCGGCAAAGCAGCCCGAGGGATGCCTGGGTGCTGCAGGAGGGAGCGGGGCTGCGCTGCTTCCCCCGGGAGGAGCGGGTGAGCGAGCACTGAGCCGGCCAGCCACGGCCTGAGCGCACCGTGCAGCTAGGCTGCGTACACCACGCAACTAGGCCACTCCTGAAATTCAGAAAATCGAGCTGGAAAATCCTTTTATCGCGTCCTGAAGAGTTCAGAACTGGTCTGCCTGAAGACACGCGTTTTGCCCCAAGATTGGGGCTTGCCCCCAGTCGCGGGCAGTGAGGGAGCTTGCAGAGCGCATTTCTCCATGCGGAGCTGCTTGCCTGGCCATGCCTTGCCTGTAGGGCAAGGGGAAGCACGGAGGGGAAAGGCCCTAGGTGGGCACAGCGGGGTCATTAGGGTATGGATAATAATGCATGGAAATAACCTGCTAGGCTCTTGTAGCCCCAGGCCCCTTCAGCTGGAAGTGCATTGCACTAAGAACCACCCAAACAGCAAAACACTGGGGGGGGGAATCGCTCAAGCTAAAATTAGAGATGCTGCAGAAGCCATCTGAAGCTTCACGAAACAGAATATTCAACCAAGCACAGAGCACAGGGAGCACCGGCCCGTTCTCTCAGAAGCACCGCAGTGCCCAGCACCGCAGCCCCACGCCCGGCTCCGTGCTTGCAGCAACGTGCTGCTGGCTGCGGTCTGCAGGCGCTTCCTCCGCCCTGCGCAGGAGCAGCAGCCTGCTGGGGTGGCGGCACACCCAGCGCAGACAGAACAAAGGAGCAGTCTCAGCACAGACTAAGAAGTATGGAAGTATTGTATTCATAAATGGGTTTTTACTTGCTCACATTTTTTCCCAGTTAGACTCAATGAATTCCTAATTGCTTGAGGCAGAACGAGACCAATGAAGCTTTGTTGGATTTGTTTGACAGAGAAACTCACCCCGCAGATGTGCACGGTGCGATACTGCAAGTGCTCATCCGACTGCCTGGTTTGAGCCACCAAACACCCCCAAAAGACATTTATTTAACCTCAGAAACACTTGCTTTTCACTCCAGTCACGTCCTGTCCCTCGGTTTTGGCAGGACACAGAACTCAGCATGATCAGCCCCCCCGAGCGGGCCCGGCCGCGGCGGGCGGCCGAGAGCTACGAGGAGAAGTGCGAGCGGCGGCAGGAGACGCGC
>VXAV01010891.1:22258-32465 GCA_013399715.1 Alectura lathami
TCTCCCCCCCCCCCCCCCCCCACCTTCCCTGCTAGTGGGAATCATGCAGGAACGAGGATGCTCTGCTCCCCACTGCCCGCCCTGCGCTGCCCATCTACCAAGAACCCAGAGAGGTCAGGGCCTGGGATGACATCTCCAGAAGGGTGCAATGCACAGCACCCCGGAGCTAAGCAGATTTCCTTCTAAATCGGTACCCCATGCGAAATGGATCACTCCTCTGGCACGCTCTGTGAACCAAACAAGCAGACGGTGAAGGTGAGGTGACAGTGGGGACAGCAGCATGCCCGCAAGACCCCCTTGCGGCACAGGAGCATGGGGAGCAACCACCTCCCGCTGCTGCTTGGTTCACCGGGTTTAGCCGCATGTCAGCCAGCAGGAACCCATGCAGCTATTTACATGCACGCAGCCCTGTGCAGGTCCTCGTCCTTCCCAAAAACATTCAGACACTCTGGGGTTCTTTGTCCTGCTCCCCCCTTCACCTGCCCAGCAGCCCACAAGTTTTCCCCCGATTCCCTACAGTTTTGCTGCTGCTGCAGCCAAAGCAGCAGATCCCATGGGAACCGCAGCGCTTTCTCAGCACTGTCTCAATGATCTTCCCCCTCATCTCCAGGGGCACAAAGCCTGACCCAGGTGCAGCCCCTCACCCTCTGTTTCAGAGACCCTGACACAAGCCGCTGTCGTTCCAGCGCCCCTGGAGCCACCCCGTGGGCCTCTCCGCGCTCCCCCTGCTCAGTCTCGACATTTCAGCAGAAGTCGCCCCTGGGCCATGCGTCTCCACGAGCACCCGAGGTAGGTGAGGGATGCTCTGCAGCACAGAGCCGGGAGCAGGGCCACCCTTCTCCTTCCACCTGACCACCGCAGCTCCTTGCTAGGCTGGGTTGCAGGGCGCTGGTTACAGCCGCTCCCCAGCCCGGACACAATGCTGCTCCTGAGAGCTCAGCACCTGCACAGAGAAGAGCTCTGGGGCCCCAAGCACATCCTCTCGCTCTGTTTCCACAGGAACTCAGACACCTGCAAGCACGAGGGTGAAGGACTCGAGCCAGCAGACAGAGTAAGCCCTGCTCCCCACCCCAGGCACAACCCAGCCAGTGCCCGCCTCCCGCTGCCATAAACCTGCATTCACCTCACAAACGTGCTCTCTTTTTCAATTTCAGCAGTGGAACAGCAGTTTTAAATAAGGTAAGCAAAACCCACAGATGACGACTAGCCTTCAGCTCCCGCAAAATAGCACAGTCTCTAAAATTTCTGACCAGAACACTGACTGGTGCTAGATTTCTGTGCTTTCGTAAATAATGGCAATGCTGCTGCAGGGAAGACACGCACTCCTCTTCCACGGGCACCCACGATGTCCGTCCAGGAACTGCCCTAATTTGAGGCACTGCACGCAGGAGCTACAGAAAGCATTTCTGCTTCCCTGACGAACAAACCAACCCCAGGATGGGGCCAGTGCTATGTGCGTGCCCAGAGTCCCGCGCCCACTGTTACCTCCAGTTGACTTCAAAATGTTTGGGTTCTGTAGCCCGTTCGTTAAATGTTTACGGACTGAAACAACCCCATGGCCTGAAACACTTCCCCTTTCCCTGCAGGAAATCGTGCAGCTCTCCAGCTACCTGAAGGTAGGCAGCATGCACCGCAAGCGGCTCCCGAGCAAGCGCGGCCGTGTGGTTTTGCTGTTATCAGACACAGGGCTGCTTCCCCGCAGGAGGCCCTGCACCGCGAGCTGCTGCTCAAGCAGAAGATGGTGATCCTGCAGGAGCTGCTCGCTGCGCTGCTGCGCGCCTCCGAGAAGTCCTGGCAGGTACCTGGCGGCCGCTGGGGCTGGGGGGGCTTTGCCGTGGCAGGGACTGGCTGACCGCTAAACAAAACCCCACATCTGTTTGCTACAGCATTTACTTTGCTTTCAGATTAACAGAAAGTGTAAAATCCTCCTCTTCCGTAAGGTTTGGGTTTTTTTTTTTTTTTGAACTTGCTTTTTCCCACTTTTTCCTCAAGTAAAAAGCTGATAAAAGTATGCAAGTAGGAAAAAAAAATAATAACAACAAGATCGAACCCAAATAACCACATCCCACCAATTTTTCTCTCCTAGTCAAGACAAAATTTAAGCATTTTGAACCAAGTTTTCCTGGCCAAAGTAACAACTTTAGATGCACCAAACCAGAGCACCTGTCCAGCCTGGGGTGTGCTGCTGGATTGTGGCTGTGCATCAGACTCCTTCTGTGAAGCGCAAACCAAATCCTTCAGGGCCAGGAGCTCCCCTCCCCTTACAAGGGGATAACATGAAGCCAATGCGTTTTAGGACTCATTTTATGGTGACATATGAGTTGCTTTATATAGGGTTATTACATCAAACATTAATATACAGTTAATTGTACTATGAAAAAAAGGTGGTTAGAAAGTTCTGTTGGGGCACAAAAGCAAAAGACAGGGCGAGATAGCGTAAAAAAAATAAAAAAGTGTTAGATGTGCTATGGTTAGAAACTTCCGCCTTCGCTTGCTTCTTCAAATATTATACAGGCAGGAAAAAACAGTGACACTGCATGCAGTAGCCATGAAACCTCAGATTAGAAACAGGTGGGTGCACTTTGCTTCTTGCTATCTCTGCTCACAAGGGAGGCTCTGCTGCTGCCTCTTGCCTTCAGCCTTTCATCAGGGACTATTGCTGCTGGCACCGCAGGCACAGGGCAAAGGAGCAGGCGCTGGGAGCGGGCTGGAGGGACAGTGGCTGCCCTGGGGGGTGTGGATCGGTCTGGGATGCCTCATGCGTGCTGTGGCAGCTTTTAATCCTTCCCAATACTTGGGGTTTTGAAGTCCTGGCACTGCAGATACGTGGATGACCCCCAACAGTAACTCCTGAAATGCTCACAGAGTTGTTTGAGAGGTGGTTGTGTTCGTGGGTGCTTCTGGCTTGATGGAGCTCGTGCGCTGTGCAGGGGAACGGGAGCATTGTTTGTTGCAGGGATCCATCCCCCCCCTTCCCCTATGATGTTCCTCTCCACCCTGGAGAGGGTGGAGGCTGTCCTGCCACAGGTCTGGCACTCAGCCCCTATTTGTTTTAAAACTGGTTCATAGATTCAAAAGTACCACCAACGTGCAGAACCTAAGTCCCCCCTGTAATTAATTTTAGTAATTAATTTTGAGCTGCTCTCTTCTTAAAGAAGAAAACTATTCCTCTAATGTATTTGCTTCCCTTCCCAACCTCTAAAGGAGAATCCAACTCTTGGAAGTGCCTTAGAGCCCTGCAGAGCTGAAGCTCTTTGTCACATCTAGTGCATTACTGTGACTCTCTGGACCTATTATTTCTAGCACAAGCATTGTGTTTGGGCAGACTGGAAGCCCTCCAGAAACAGCAATTACTGCTTGAAACAAGTGACTTTAAATGGCCAGCAAAGGAGTATCAGAGGCAATTCATCAGCCACAGGACAACCAGGGCACTGCGCTGCCAGCCAAGAGCAGTTTTAAAGAGTTACATAGCACTGAAGTGCCAGCCATAGGGAAATGCAGCAGAAGTTTTCAAGCAAAGGTTTTGGAACTGCCCAGTCTGGTAACTTAAGACTTGAGGGCTATAGAGGATTCAAATCCAGTATTTGTAGAAGTGGCCACTTTTTGAACAGATCAGCCCCAAATCAGTCCTCTAACTGGATTTGTGTCTCTGGGCTCTCATGCAAGGACCCCAAGTAATGTTCAAAAATAGCATCACCTGAGATGCTGCAGAGGAGAGGAAAAGATGTCTGGCAATGGTAGCTACAGTTTTGTTGTTGTGTGGTGGTTTGGTTTTCGCTGCTGTTTGATTTTTTGTGTTGGTGGCATTGTTTTAAAGCAGCCTCTTTCATGTCAACAACCAACAGCACAAGGGCTCGGCCAAGATGAGCTCACAGAATTTTCCTGGTCAGAAGCACAGCTCCTGCCCTCCCACGTCTCTGCACAAACCCACTCAGTCTGGTAACAGGCAGCTCGTTCCATTTAGGGGAATCTCCACACTGTATACTCTTCTGCCAATTCGTACGCTGCATCTCCACGAAAGGAGTTGGCCAGCACATTTCTGCCCTGAAGCGTAGGAAGGGCCCAGTGCCCCGGTGCCTTGCACTTTGCACAGTCACTTGCACCTGTGCACAACGGCCGTGAAACACCACTGCCCTCCTGTGTGAGCCTCTGCAGAGGGCAGAGCACACGAACAGCAGAGGAAAGCTGGGCGTAACACTCCACATTTTGATATGCTCTTCTAAATTCCACCTACTTTCTAAGGGGATAGAGCCTTCAGGCTTTTTTTGTACTAACAACTGAACTGGGACGCTTTATTCTTTGGGGCTGTAAGCTTACTTCAGTGCAAATTTAAACAGTGCTAAGACACCAGAGAGTCTGGTTTTCCTTGGGTCTGACAGCTCTTCCTGGAACATCAAGGAGCTGCTTATTCAGAGGCTTGACTTCAAACGTCAGCCAGCAGCGATGACACCGATGTTCTCAGTATTGGTAGTGAAAAAACAGCCTATGTGAACTCCGCTAGAAATTCTGTCTGAATTTGCATGCAGTCTGGTTTCACAAAACCTGAGTAAAAAAACTGACTAACACTGAGAAGAGATGATAACAGGAAAAAAATGAATCATCGCTACCGCCGTCCCCCCACCGCCCAGCTGCTGGGTGATGCAGCGGAGCCCCGACCCTTTCCCAAGGTAAGGAGCAGGATGAGACCTCAGCAGCAGCCGGAGCTGCAGGCAGGAGGCATCCCTGGCACACGCAGCAGCTCTGCCTCAGGAGGGGTTTTCAGCGTGTAAAGGTTCAGCTTCCCCCAGAGCCCATTTATCCCGGGATTGCGAAGGACTGTTCGCGCTCTAAGCATTGAAAAGGCTTTGACCAGATTTAGCCACAATATTATAAAACAAAACAGAGAAAGTGAACAAAACACAAACTAAAAAAGCATTGGAGGCATTAATGGACCAACGTGTGCCACCACAAGTCATACAATTGCTTTTCCACAGAGTCAGCTGAACGAAGATAAACTGAAGAGTAAACTGAGGGCGCTTGAAAACCAGCTGCAGGCCTGCACCCAGGTAACTCTGATCCTCCAAGAAACAAACAAGCGTGAAGGGAGGAATGAAAATGAAATACTGAATCATGTTATGAGGTCAGGTCTCAGTTTGAGTAATCTGATTAGATATGGATCTGTAAAGTATCCTTCCTCTGTGCTGAAGCAATGTTTCACAGCAAATCATCAGTAGCATTTACACACTCTGGATTTGCTAATATTCAGGCTCAGCAAGACTAGGAATGTGTCAGAAAAGATCTTTCAGGCACTCTAATTCTTCCTTTAAAGAGTTACTCAGCGGAGTGTGTGAAGAAGATCCTCATAGAGATGGAGGACCAGAAGCAGACCTACGAGCAGAAGGCAAAGGAGGCTCTTCAGAAGATGCTGGAGGACAAACTCCAAGCAGAGCAGCAGCTGCAAAACTCTCAGGTAAGAAATGTTTACACCCAGCTTTGCTTTAATCCCACCCTGCTGTGACAAAGAGCCCCCTCATTCCAGGGAAAGGTGGCAACCAGTTTTCCATTTGCAACAAAGATGCAAAACCACCTTTTTCTTTTAAATTACCAAGCAAAGCCCAAAGCAAGGCAGTGACAACCTACGCTCACGTTGTGAGCCCCACTTCAGGTTACTACAACAGCCCATCTGCTTGCCCCAGAGGTGCCTGGCGGTGACAAGGGAGGACCTTGCCCTCTGGAAGGAGCACTACACCACCCTCAAAGCAGAGTGGACCCAGACGGCCAAGGCGCACAGCGAGCTCGAGACCAACCTCCACGTTCTGCAAAACCAACTGCAAGTATGTCAGAGCCCCGCGGGAACAGCGCTAGCACCCGCGGGAGCCCGTGTTTTCCAGTCTGCACACAGAGCAGCCCTCAGGCTGAGATCACTTAACAACAAATATCTCTGGTGAAGCACAGTTATCGCACACCTGACCCTTATTTTTGGTGCCCCCGCTGACACCAGGCTCCTCTCGCTGCAGCAGGCGGACGCGCAGAACGAGCAGCTCCGCCAGGCCCTGGGCCGCCTGCAGCGCGAACACGCCGAGCTCCAGCAGCGCACCAGCGCCCTGCAGCAGGACAGCCAGCTCAAGGCCGAGCACATCAGCGCCATCGAAGGTACCGCTCCTCCGGGGAACGGCCGAGAGCAAGGCAATGCTCTGAAAGTCCAGGTCCTGAGAGACAAGCGCACCCAGAACAGCCTCTCTGAACGCACTGCACGCCCCAGCTTGCGGAGAGCCTCTGGTTTCCAAAGGGTTCCTAACGCACTAAGGCGGTTTCAGAAGAGAGGGTGGAAGGGGAAACCTAGAAAATCACAGATCAGCACTCGCTTCACAGGGCTGCGTTAACGCAGAATTAACGAGCACTAGATGTGGGTGGCAGTTCTACTGCCACAAGTCTTAATCAAACATGTTTAAAATCAGCCATAATTAATTAACAGAATGTAAGATATACTAAAAAAAAAAAAAAAAAAAACCACCAAAGCTGCAAGTGCAATTTGTAGCTAACAATTACATCCCCTCAGATTCAAACGCTTCAGTGCAGCCAACAACGTCCACCCCGCTTCCTACATTTGGGGGAAGGAAAAGCTCCCATACTTGCATACAGATACAAAGATTTCTATCAGCCTTGGTTTTATTATTTCAGATAAGCTGAAAAAAGAACGAAATCAGAATCTAACGTTGGAGGCAACGATCAGCCACCTGCACAGTAAGTGACACAAAGAAGCGCAGCGTGAGGGCCCTGCGTTCGCGCTGCGGTGATGACAGCGACCCGCTGTGTTCGCAGACTTGATGCGGAACCAGACCAACGCGCAGAGAACGCAGGAAGCCGCGGTGCAAAGGAAAGGTCAGCAAACTTTAACTCCCATCTAGCGCTCCTCTAACCGGACACGGGAATGTTAGAAGGGACTCTAGAAGAAGTCTGTATTTGTTCACAATAAAGGATTAATTTAAAACTATGCATATTTTGGTAGTTAAAGTTAAAATGCAAATGTATTTATGATGGCAAATACTTTAAAAAATAAATGGATTTCATTCCAAGTTCTATTTCAGTGGCTATGCCATTAAAAAAACAATCCAGGTTGTAGCTGCACAGTTACAGCTGTGCTTCTGTACTTAAAGCAAGTAATAACAGACAGTTTAACTCTCCCTCCCTTCCATTTCCGTTAGCTCCTAGAAATACTCCTCTAAAGATGACTACCTTGCACCTACAGGAGACGCAAGCCTGTGGTAACTGACTTAGCTCTTCTCTGCACATAGCATGCAAATACTGTCATTAAACTGTACTGAGCAGGGAACACACAAAGCAAACCAGACCCAGGACCCATTTCTCATCAGCAGCCTGACTGTTTTCTAGATCAGGTTTTCACCACACCGACCCCACCTCCCACTCCTGCCAAGGAAACACAAAGGGCTCAGTTAGAGCATCCCGAGGAGGAGGCAGAAGAAAGCCTGAGGGATGAGATGCAGAAAAGGACGTCCCAGCTTACAGCAAAGGAGAGCGAGGTGAGGAAGTCACTGAACCACTGCTGGGGCAGAACGGCCCCGGTAGGGATGGAGCTACATGTAAGTGCTCCCTGGAGCAAACAGGGAAATAACACATTAAAGCTCCTGAGGGCAGCCAGAGCTCCAGGCTGCGCCTGGTACCTGCCACAGGGATTTCCTCTGCTGATTTTTTTATCCTGTCACCAGTCTCAGCTCAAGCCTACAATTTTCTGATCTCCTGCATGGTCCTTTCCACGTAAACGACCATTTCAGGACACCTAAACAGCAGCACAAACCGTGCCAACCACCAGCAGAGCCACACTTCTCACAGCAAAACTTAGATAATAGAGATTTATAAAAAATAAGATTTCCAACTCACCAGAGCTGAAGAACTTGTCCCACTAACTGACCCCAGTGCCTGTGCCAGCAGCATTAAGCATCATCAAGCACTACCCTCCCTCACCTGGGGAAGGGGCTTGTTAAGTGCAATCACAGCAACAGGGAACAGCTGTGGGTGCCAGCTGCATCGGCTCTCACAGACCGACCCGAACCCCCTGCCATGATTTGACACCCCACACCTTCCTCCCAACCTCTGCGTGTGTGTGGTCAGAACAAACAGCTAGTACTTCTTTCTCCCATGTGATGTGAAAGATGACATCAAAAGCAAGCAGGTCACAGGATGGGAGCAGCCAGGGCATTGCCTGTGTCGCTGCATAGCCCTGAAGCCTGCTCTGCCCTATGTAGGTATGTGTGGGCACACAGGTGGCGAAGTCCAAAACCCCCCACGCCACACTGCCCACGCGCAGGCAAAGAGCCACAGCCGGAGCCCTGCGGGTGCTGGGGTGCCCAAATCCGCAGGGCTCCCTCCCGCTAACCCCCGCCACCGTCCCCCCGCAGTGCCGGGAGCTGCGCGCGGAGCTGGAGGCCCTGAGCGAGGAGTACCGCTGCTGCCTGAGCCGCCTGCGCCAGTGCCGCCACGAGCTCAACCAGAGCCAGAGCCGGCCCGCGGAGGTGGGAGCCGTCCCTCGCCCCGACCCGCTGCGCGTGGCCCCCTTCCCCGCTGTGGCCGCATGTCAGTCTGGGAAACGTTTGCTTCGTTTGTTGGGGCACTGTGGAAGGATGAATGCCATGCCTGTTAGGGACGGGATGAGAAGCTGCTTCTCCTGGTAACACCTGCTTCTCTTCGCAGAGACAGCGCGGTAGCTGGCTCCCTCTTCTGCTGGCAGCGATAGCAATGGCCACGGCCGCCTTGCTGGCCAACTACAGACCATGAGGCACCTCCTCAGCGACCTCCGTGCAGAACTGACTCCTGCTTTGCCCGCGGCAACAAGCCCTCGCTGCAGCGCACCTCCTGCTGCTCCTCTGCTTGTCTGGGTCGTACTCCGAGCAGCTCTCCGTCGGACAAACTGACACGGCTCCAATAAACACGGGGAGATCACCCTTCCTCTCG
The DNA here is from genome assembly GCA_013399715.1 of Alectura lathami. Taxonomy (NCBI): domain Eukaryota; kingdom Metazoa; phylum Chordata; class Aves; order Galliformes; family Megapodiidae; genus Alectura; species Alectura lathami. The sequence continues at coordinate 31,208 of VXAV01010891.1, forward strand.
CTGTGCTGGTTATTCTTCTGGTCCCTGCACAAAGCCACTCGAAGTGGCACCTCTGGGGTTCATGGGGGAGAGGGGCAGGGCAGCAGGGACCCTGCATCCCATACATCTGGGTCCAAGCTGGATGTATGGAGACAGCTACACAATTCCCCTTGTTTATTGCCTCCCTGCATGGGAAATATTCCACCCTGCGCCATCTCTACTGGTATCCGACGAAGAAGCTGGGCTCAGGGGGCTTCCTAGTGCACCCCACGTCCTCACCCCCACACCACCCGCCCAGAGCAGCCTTCCCACCACCTGCCCAGCCCAGGTTCAGCCGTGCCTCCTGCCCCACCTGGCCAAGCACCCCTCAGGCACATCTACTTCTTTTTTTCACTGTCAGTACCACATCAATTCAACAGTGCCGGGGTTTTTCAACCCCTGTTGGAGCTGTACAGGTTCTAGGGCAGCGCTCGTCCCTTGCTCAAGTGCAGGCTCAGCTACAAGGCGTGACGGCACATCGCACGAATACCGCATACGGTAGGGAGCCTACAACAAACTTCACAAAACGAAAACACTGCAGTGTTTGCATTTTTTATTAATCCTCAATTGTTCAAAGCAAATAAATATACCCAATACAACACGCTCCGCAGTCAAGATCCGGGCTGTGGAGCAGCTCAGAGCGTGCTCCTCTGCATGTTTGGGACATGCGTGGACTCGATCTGCACCTGGCCCGAGCAGCCAGGCCCAAACCCAGCGCAGCCGGTGTTGGGGCCTCTCAGGAGTGCCTCGGAGGATTCCTCACCTCACTCCCTGAGGTGTGTGAGAAACAGGGTAAAAAGTCAATGTTTTTTTTTTGGTTTGTGTTACAAGGCAACCGCTGGCAGCGACACCACCTCACTGGAGACGTGGAGGTCCACGAAGTCGCTCTGCGCGCGGAAGTCGTCCCTCAGCTCCTCGCGCCAGGTGTCCAGCGCACCCCGCAGCTCCGCGCAGAGGCTCTCCGGGACGCTGAAGGAGCAGATCCGCACCCTGAGCCCGCCCTGTATCCTGGGGCAGGAGGCCTGGGCCGTGAACACCCTGAGCGGCGTCAGCGCCAGGCAGTTCTCGCCGCCCTCCTCCGCAGGGAAGGTGTAGGCCGCCGGGTAGCCCAGCAGCACCCCGACCACGGTGCAGAGGTTCCAGCCGGCGGCCGCGACCTCGCTGCAAGACGCGGGGCCCGCGGAGGCCTCCTCGGCGGCCGCCAGGTGGGCCAGGAGGGCCCCGAGGTGGGCCCTGATGG